>JAWWLR010203543.1:0-13977 GCA_035041075.1 Acraspis erinacei | reverse complement strand
ATGCGCATTTGATTTTTTGGGAATCTTCAAAAGAAAGAACCCCATTTTCTAAAAATTTTCGATTACCTCCTATTGCATTTCCATCTATTATTTTACACAATTGTTCCATATTTAAAAAGACATACATCGGTATTAAAAAATTGGCTGTGCAAAATATACAATAGCAGTAGAATTTTTTTTATTTTTTGAATAAAAAGCTAAGATATTTAATTTTCAGAAAAACTTTTGCCAATTTTTTTTATTCTCGACTTCATGCGTTCTCCTTCGCGGATCTTGAGAGAGTGAGAATTTAATTTAATATGAATGAATGAGTTAATTTAATTTCATCAGAATTCAAAAGATAAAATTGTTTATACAAATTTTTTTCAAAAAATAGAGTATTTAAAAAAAATTCGCAATAATAATTAGAAAAATGTGAGCAACTGTATATTATTCGAAAAAATACTTGTTAGATTATTTGAAATATTTAAAATACTATAAAAAAATATTTAAAAATTTTAATTTTTGTGGTCTAACTATGCAGGATACAATGTAAGATGAAAAAACGAAAATTATTTACTTGAAAAAGATCTAAAAATTTCATAGCAAGCCGATAAATGGTCTTGGAAATAAGGTTTTCAATTAGAACAGTTTGTTTTAGCTTTAGCGATATCCCAGAGCCTATTCCACGTAGTATACGCACATTGGCATTTTTCATGATTTTGCAGATTTTCATGCTAAAAATAAGCGACATTGATAAGTATATATAGCAGTAAACATTTTCAAAAAGTCTCATTCGCCGTTCAAAAAATATTTCTCTGACAATGAAGATGTACATGAACGTTATGCCTCTGACCATCGTAGTTATTGTGCATTTTCGTGGTGAGTACATACTCTATATAAAATAAATCTCAAATCAAAATCTAAAATATTATATAATGCAAGTATAATGAATTTCTACCTATTTAGATAAAGTTCAAAATACGCAATTATACTCTGATACAAAAGTCTTTCATTTCAAACAACTTTCTTACCCGGTATTTTCGCCTCAACGTCCATATGCTATGCAAGAAAGGCATACTGAAATGTCCCATTTATTGATGAAACTCAAAATCTTATCAGCTTTTTCAAAGATTTGATTAAATTATCGCAAAATTTACAGTTTTTCGGTACATTGTGTCTAAAGCTTTGGTAAAGATAAGGTTAAATCAACACAACTCTGTTTTGCTCGAATACTTGTCCGAAGTGTAAGCATGTGAAAATTAAAAAATAGTTGACAGTGAATTTTAATGTGTTAAAAATATATTTTAATTTTACTTCAGTGAGAGCTTTAAGAAATAAAATTAGTTTGTGTGTTAAAGTGAGAGAAATTTAGAATATTTGCATATGTAATCTCGAAATTTAAATGTGGTTAAAAGTAAAACGCAACAATATGCAGATTGTCGCCACAAGGTTCTGAATTTGCTTTGGAAAATGACTTGTGACATTTTTGAGATGATGCTGACTTTGTCTACACGAAATTTAATGTTCAGTGGTATTTCAAGACGCTGTTTTTGAATTTGAAATTCAAATTTTTAACAAACAAAAAAATAAATTAATAATGGCTCAGTTTACGAGAAAATTTCATGAGACTAAAAATCGTAATATTCTTCCAAAGAATAATAAAAGAATATCAAAATAATCTATTTGCTTAAACAGTCCCGAAAGCCACGAGTATCAATTTGAGAGCCTCAAGAAAAATATTTTAGAACTAAAGGTGCTTTGCTTGCTAAACCAAATTGGTAAAATTTATTTAACTGTGAGTTAAATATTACAGATTTCATCCCTATTGATGTTCTTAGGGCGATTTAAGTCTTCGAATTCTTCTCTATGTTTTTTTGGAAAAATATTGTGCGTTTTTTTATAACGGTTGTTTTAACAAACAAAATGTTATGTTCTATTTCGATATGATGTTCAGCTAGTGCTGATTGAGTGCAATGTTTTTGCCTGTCTTTCCTCTCATGTTCCTGCAAACGTTCGCGCACCGCTCTCACGGTTTCTCCAAAATAGAATTTGCTACAAGAACAAGGGATTTTATATACTCTTGGATGATTGAGATGTGCCTTTTTGTCCTTTGGGTCGTTTAGAAGTTGTCCCTATTTTCGCAGGTGGCTTAAATATGGTTTGGATTTTTTGTTTCTTGAGAATTCTTCCTATTTGTTCTGTGATACTTTGGATGTAGGGTAAGACAGTGGCAGTTTTTTCTGTCTTTCTTTATTAGATAGTTTTGAATATATTGCTTTATCTATTTTATAATATTGCTTTATCAATTTCTTTGTCGTGTAATAGTTATGTGTTAGGATTTGCTTAACATTTTGTAATTCCTTGCGTAATGTATCGTTAGCTGTTATCAAGACAGCTCTTTATACAAGGGAGTTCATGACCGATTGTTTTTGAGATGGGTGTTTTCTTCATACTTCATGTCCTAATATATTATCAGATCGTTTGTAAACAAGTACGTCCAAGAAGTGTAATTTTCCGTTTCATTCAATTCCCATGGTGAACTGGATATCAGAATGTAATTGATTTATGAAGACGAAAAACTTATTTATTTCATTAAGATCATGTCGACAGATGACAAAAGTGTCGTCCATTTAACGAATCTAAAATTCCGATTTAAGCTTGGATTGATTGAAGATTTTGGTTTCTAGCTGTTCCATAAAGATATTGGCTAGTACAGATGCTATTGGAGATCACATTGCTGCTCCTGAGGTTTGTTCATAGAATTGGTTATTGAAAGCGAAGTAAGTATTATTGAGACAGTGTTCTATCAAAGGTATAAGCTCAGAGGGGAAGTGTGAAAAAGATTGAAGAATATATATTGTATCCGAGATTGGTACTTTCGTAAAGAGAGATACCATATCGAAACTTACTATGATGTCTTCGGATTTATTGCGAATCTGGTGTATCTTGTTGATAAAAGTCGAAAGAGTTTTGGACATAAGTGATATATTTTCCTGTTAAAGGATTCAGTTCCTTGGCGACGAAGCGTGCTAGCTTGTAAGTGGGTGAGTTTATTCCGCTGGTGATCGGCCTGAGATCAATTTTCTTTTTGTGGATTTTGGAGAGTCCGTACAACGGTTATAATACCAATCCGATTTGGCTTTCCGTCCTCCCGGATTTTCTAAATAACACTTGATTGTCCAATCAGGTGCTTCCTTTCACCATGGTGGGGCGCTTTGGCCAATCACAGGCATTGTAGATAGTATACATAATTACTACATAACCTCATACCACAGTTTGAAGTCAGCCCTGAGTAGGTGAACTGCAAAGTCCACGAAACGTCGTAAAAATTCATATTTTGGTATACGATTGAAACGTGAACTCTCTATTTTATCATAATAAATCATTGTGAAAGCATTAAATCTATTATTTGTAATTCTATTAAAATAATAAGTAGAACGTAATGAGAAATCGTTGACATGACCTAATCTGTTTCCATTTCTGAAATATTGCCGCCTGATTGGTTTGCACAAAGTTAGGCAAAATACGACTTCGACTGATCCCAGCCTGTGTAAGGTAGGACCTCTTTCTGAAATTCTGTTTAATATGTTCTCGACCCCTTCCCCCTAATTTTTCGTACATGTGAATATTTGATCTGATATGTCACCGATCCCCATAATTTTCTGGAATTTGTCAAGTTTGCTGTAATGTGTTATCGACACCCGTAATTTTTCTGAACTTCTAAAATGTGATGTACTATGTTACCGATCCCCATAATTTTCCGATCTCGTGATGTGCTTTTTTGGGTTATAATGTGTTCCCGATCCATCCCTAATTTCGTTACCTTTTTTAGGTACCGAAATATTGTTAGCGACATATCGATATCTGATACGGATATCGATACCCGGTAATTATGAAAGATTTCTCGATCTTTTTTTTTTTGTTATCAATACCCCTTTCGGTTCATAAGAGCCCAAACTATTTTTGTTTTCTCGACCCTTGTATGTTCCCGATACCTCTTTTAGTGCCGAAACATTCCAAAATTAAGACAGTTTCATCGGTGCTTTTATGTTCTTAACACCCCTTTTAGTGCCAGGATAGTTTTTCTTTTATCAGACTCAGGCTTTATTTTTAATCTTGGTTTGCAACTCGTTGTCGGTGCCCTTTCATTATCGACCCCTCAAATACCCTTAACTGTTACATATTTGTTATCATTGAGTCTAATCCCACCCCTAGAGATTGATTTAACTTGTCTGTCTCGATTCCTGTAGATTAATTTGATTTTCGTTCACACTAAAAATATATTAATCTGAAGGCTATTGAATAAACTGAGCAATTAATAATTCTATCGAAAAGCAGTTAAATTCTCAACAAAATCAAATTAATTTTCCACGAAACAGTTCCATTTTATTCAAAATTTTTGATTTTATAAGCAAGACCATTAATTTTCCACGAGTGGAATAGTTAAATTTTTAACCAACGGATGAATTATGAAACAAAACAAATATTTTTTAACGAAGTGATTAAACTTCCAAAAAATTGGTTGAATTGCTTAACAAAAAAGATGACTTGATGACAGACCAATTGCATTTGTAACAAAATATATTAATTATTAACCGGATCTAAGAATTTTCCACCACAAAACATGAATTCCTAGCATGAAATAGAACATAAGTTTCTTGAGAAGAGGGCAAAAAAAAAGAAAGATTAAGTTATTCTTGAACTGTACTATTACAGGGCTATCTTTCGCCAAATTTGGCGTAAGCTCGGGACTCTTTAGTTCAGAAGAATGGTAATAAAATCAACAGTGTTTTGAAAAAATTTACTGATGAAAATTTCATGTATTTGTGATTTCAGTATCAAGTTGCATGCACCCGGGAGCATCGTCACCTGTGAAAGTGAAATTGCCACCTTTCAATAAGACTCCTAATAAGTACATTACGATCAGCATAATAACATGGAGAGCGTATACTATGGTTCAGCAATATATCCCATCAATACACTTGAAACGATCGGTGAGTATGATAATTTAAAAATTAAAATACAATCTAAACCAAAAATCCGGAAATACTGCCGAAAAATTCTCGGTTTTTTTTTCTTTCTTCTTTTTTAATTGATGGCTTAGATGCAGTAAGGGCACGTTACGGCTTACGAGCCAAAGAAACCTGATGAGTGAAAAATGCAACTAGAAATCAACATTTGAAAAAAGTCAGGAAATTTTATTGATCAGGGACAAGTCAGGCATGCAAAACAATTTGTTTTCAAAACTTAAAACTTTAGTGAAAAAAATGCAATTTTTTCGCCAAAAATTCAACAGTAGCATATTTTATGCTGACAAGTCAAATTGGAATATTTTTTTAACGAAAATTTTCTTTTTTAATTTATCTGCTTGATTTAAAAATGCATCTGCTGGAGTAAAATGATCATAAGTGTTGGATAAAAGTGCAAACATTTCATTCAAAATTAACGATTTTGTTTGAAAATTTTGGTTGAACAAATTGGTTGTCGCAGTTTCCTATTTTTGGTTGAAAATTCATCTCTTTGGTTGAAATTTTAAATATATTGTTGGAAACTGATATTTTATAATTGAAAATTTACCCTTCTTAAGTAAAAGTTGAAGCACCTAACAGTACGTATTTTAACTTCTTAGATTTATTAACTTTATTACATGATATTATTTATTAACTGTATATATAATAAATTATATTTTTTTAAATATGTGGATATATTTTAGAATGAAAATATTAATTTAGAAAGATTCAATACAAATGAAAAACGGGAGAAATCACCCAGTTAAAAAAAAACAACGATCAAGAATTGAAATTGCATTTTTTGGTAACTTAAAAATAGGCTAAAAATACAAATTCATATGTTTCCGCTTATGTAGCCCAGGTAAAGCACACACTTACCTTCCTTGTTTTTCATTTTCTAATATTAAAAGAGTAAACAATTTAAAATTCGTGAATAATTAATTTTGTAGGAAAAAGGTTATACAAAAATTTTGAAACGAATATATCTTTGTTTTCGACTGACCTACATAATGTGACGCATTATTTTTAACCGCCTCAGATATATTTTTGTACAATTTTGTGCAATCAATTCAAATTACAATTTCAGCATACAAATAAGGCAAGGAATATGTTGCTTATATAATTTTATTATTAGAAACAAATTTTAAAGACATGTGTTATTTCCATACTGTTTTAGACGGACAGGTGTTTTTAACAAGTGATATTAAACTTTGTTATAAGTAATTTCAGACAATGAATACAAAATTTTCGTCCTCTTTTAATGGGAAAATTTGTCTTACATTTTGTAAGTATTAAAATAGCTTACTAGTTTCGTGTAACTGTAAAGTGTTTTAGAAATTAATATTTATTGTATTATATTTTATTGTTTATATTTATTGTAAATAACTTAAATTTAAAAAGGCAATATTGATCTTCTGTTGCGGAAAAATTCGCTGTTTCTAATATGTAAAGAATTTAAATTCATTTGATAGATTTCCTACAGATTTGTAGATCAATTCTTGTTGAAAAATTTTTGTTATTTCAGTTTTTTAGTTTAATATGTCGCTTTCCCAAAAAAAATTATTTTCAGTTCTTAATTTTATTTTTTTACGATTGATAGAAAATGTAATCATGCTGTCCTAAAATTAGTAGTAACAAATCTTTAGATCCTTTTTGGGGGAACATCATTTTTCTATTATTTTTTTATCGTACTTTGTGTCATTTTTCAACAAATGCAATCTTTTTATTTACAACGTTTTTCTTGCAATTAAGATAAAGCAGTTAGATGCTTAATGTAAAAATAATAATTTGTAACAAAAAAGTTAACATTTAAACCAACACTTACATTTTCAAATAACATTATGAACCTTCATCGAAAAGAATGAATTTCAAATAAAGTATTTCAGTTTTCAATCATCACTTCTGAAGTGGAGGAGAGAGTTGGAACTTACTTAACCACCTACAACCAAATGAACCAAAATTTTAGGATTCAGAAAGAAATTGAATACATTTCCTGGACAAATATTTAGTGGACTTACGATTCAGTGTTAAATAGAGTTTAGGAGGGTGATAGAATATTGTAGAATATTGACCTATTTAATTTATTTTATGATTAAAAAAAATCTTTTAATTAATAAATAAACATATTTTTATTTACAACCAGTTGCGACTAACAAAGACATTCCCCTGAATAGTATTCTGTTCCGTAGTCGAGAAGATGAAAGACTTTTCGTTGGAGAATGGAACGGAATGTATTTTATGGCTGCGGCAGATGAAAAAGGTAACGAAAGAGTTTACCTTGTTGTATTTCATAAAAACAGTTATTGCTCGAATTAAAGTGCATATGGAGTCCAGGCATCTCGCATGAAGAAAACCCGTTTTACAAACACAAGAAATAAATAACATTAAAAAATACGCAATTTTGCAACAAATGATATAAATTTAGAAAAATAGTTTAGTTTTTAAAATTTATACCGAAACATACTTACCCAAAATTATAATTTAAAAAATTAATATGATACACGAAAGTTTAATTTTATACCAAATTTTTCAATTTTTAAGCCAAATAAAGAACTATGTTATATATGTTTTCTGATAAATTTACTCCCTAAAAGGAAATATCTTATTTTTTAGTTGAAAAAATTAATTTTGATTATAAAAACCAATATTACTGAATAAGAATTTAATTTTATCGTAAATAGTATAATACAAAAAAACTTAATTCTTTACGTAAAAATAAAATGTACAAGACACATGTATAAAACAGAACACGGTATACACAAATTAGAGTATGTTAGATTAGAAAAAAAATATTTTCAAAACAACCTTTTTCGGAACAAAAAATAGTGATGGGGAATTATATTGACTCTCTGGTATTAAACAAGTTGGTGTTTCTTTAAACGGACTTTAGGGTCCAGTAATAAAAAAACTGTTTTATTTAATAAGACGTTTCGACATATGTGGGAGTCTTCTTCAGTGATTTATTTCTAAACAAAACCAAAATTTACATTTTTAGTAATATGCTTTCGATACAATGTCAGTGACGAAAAGATAATTTTATAAATTAAATTCTAGTTGTGTATCTTCTTTGCTGTATAATTGTTGGTTTTGTTTTTTGTTGGTTCAAACTACAATAAGGGTTCTAATATTATAAAAATAAAAATATACAGTAAAATATGATTCTTTGTGAATAATTGTTAAAAAGACTCAGAATAAAATATAAATTTACTGGAGCATGATGTAATATAAAGAGCACGAATAGTTCGAACAGGTTTACAAAATCGCTTTTAGTTATTCATAATTGTCAAGAAAACGAGGGAAAACTAAGTTAAATTTACCTAGAGTGTTCGGCAACGAATTTTATTCGTGCAATAGTGATGTGACGATTTTCTTACACAATTGCTAAGGATAATAATCATATCGAAATATACTTTTATTTTTTAATTTTAATAAGGGGGAAAATCTGATGAGATTAGAGAAATTACGGATAAGTAAAAGGGATTTTGTAAACCAGTAGTTTAAACTATGCGTGTTTTTTATATTATATCATTCTTAAATCAATTTATTTATGTTTTATTTTGCATTTTTTTGAAATTATTCACATGTGAGTAGATTTGAGTGTATATTTTTATTTTTAAAATATTACATTTAGATATTGTTTCGCTGTCGAAGTACTAATCACTACCTACTAATACTGTATCTCCAAGACTTTACGGACTCCCAAAAATGCACAAAAACAACATTCCACTCAGATCGATCGTCAGCGCAATGAACTCACCTACTTACAAGCTAGCACGATTCCTCATAACTGTAATCTCACCTGTAATAGCCAACATATTTATGGAACATCCAGAAACAAAAATCTTTAATCAATCCAAGAGTAAACCGGAATTTGCCCTTCTTGGATGTAATAGTTTAAAAAAGATCTGATAATACATTAGGAAATGAAGTCTACAGAAAACCCACCCATACAAACAGATACTTACATGCCTCCTGTCGCCACCACCCAGCTCAAAAAAATCGGTCATCAACTCCCTTGTATAGTACGGAGCTGTATCCGTAACAGATAAATATAATTTACCAAAGGAATTACAAAACGTTGAACACATCTTAATACAGAACGATTACTCAGTTAATAAAATTGATAGAGCAATAAGAAAATGCACCAAAAAAAATAATTCAAAACAAAATAATAAAGAAAGAGAGAAAAAACGACCACCGTCCTACTCTTCATCCAGGGTGTCACAGAACAAATATGAAGAATTCTCAACAAACACAACATCCAAACGATATATAAACAATCTGTAAAAATAGGACAACTTCTAAACAACCCTAAAGATAAAAAGACACCTCTCAGTGATCCAGGAGTACACAAAATTCCTTGTTCTTGTTGCAAAGTCTATATTGGAGAAACGGGGAGAGCAGTGGGCCTACGTTTAAAGGAATATGAGAGTAGTTACTGGACCATAAAGCCCATGCAAAGAAACATCCAAATTAATTAATTAATACGCGTTTCGATTAATAATGTCGACTTCTTCTCAGAATTAGACCATTTGATGACATAACAATAAAAATTGCCTTAATAATTGAAGTATTGGACATTGTTTTCTAAAACTGCTCCCCATCTTTCCGACAGTGCATTGATTCCTTCCCAAAAAAACTGTGCATTGTTTGAGGCCAACCATTCATCGAGCCAAATTCTCACGTCTTCATAAGGCTGGACCTTTTACTTTAAAGTCCGTGCTGCATCGATCGGAATAATTGGTAGTCCGGTGGGACCATGTCCGACGAATGCGGCGGGTGAGATAGGATGTCCCATTTAATGTTTTCCAAAGAGTTTTGGACTGGTTTCGAACCTGAGGCCGTGTATTGTCATGTTGAAAGATGACTTTCTTGTGTCTTTGCACGTATTCTGTTCGTTATTCTTTCAGTGTTTTGTTAAATTTTATTAATTGTTGTGGGTAACGCTCGCCAGTAATCGTTTCACCGGGTTTCAGCAGTTCGTAATTCACAGCTCCTCTATTGTCCCACCAAATACACAGCAAAGCCTTCTTTTCATGTATATTGCGCACTGATTGTGACGTTCAAGGCTGGTCTGGGTATACACATGATGTTTTTTCTCTTTTGGTTTACAAAATACATCCACTTTTAATCAACTGTCACAATTCGATTCAAGAAACCTTTTCTTTTCTGTCTGGCAAGCAGAATTTCACAAATGGTTTTTCGCCTTTCAATGTCTCTGTCTTTCAATTGATACGGAACCCATTTACCTACCTTTTGGACATTTCCCAATGCGTGTAGACATTCGGAAATGGTGGATTGGACAACATTCAATGCATTTCCCATTTGCTTCTATGTATGCCTTGAGTCTTCATCCAATAAAGCTTGAAAGTCTTCATCTTCAAACTTTTTGGGCTTACCTGGACGCACCTTGTCTTCTATATCGAAGCCTCTAGTTTCAAACCGTTGAAACCATCGTTCACAAGTTTTTCGGGTTATAAAAATGTCCCCGTAAGGTTCAACCAATAATCTATAACATTCAGCATCCGTTTTCTTCAAATGAAAGAACGTTATTCAACTTCCCCGCAAAACGGCTTTTTCTGGTACGTAATTCGACATTTTCGAAGCTTTAAAAAAATATGTTCTTTCCACAATGACAATCCAGAACAAACGCGCTTTTGTTTAAGTATTTTGAACCTTCAAAACGCCATAGACAACACGCGTCTATTCCAAAAGACGTATTAGTAACGACATCTCTTAGAAAAATCAACATTATTGACCGAAACACATATTAAACTATTTTTGATTCTTGACACGGGCGCCATCTACTATCAAGGTTAGCTGTTAATACGGGGTATAGAGGGGGCGAAATTTAACATTTTCTCCTCATTTTTTCACTTCTTATTATAAGACTTAGCCGGTGCTTCAACTATAAAGGCACATGTTAATGTCAGCCTGTGTTAACCTCATAATTTACATAGCAGGTCTAAATCCACGGCTTTTCGTAATCTTTAAATTAATTAATGAATATATTTTTCTATATTACCAGGATGTTTAGCAAGGCTGCGATGCAAACTCGAACCCAAAAAAGCACTACAAAATGATTACATAAAAAGTTCCGGAAAGCTTTTTGGATATTACGGGCATAATGCCGTCTTGTATCAGTTTTTTTATGCGACAGCATAGAAAGATATGAGAACCTTGCATTCCTTTTATTAATTGTTACCTCAACGACCCTTGCCTGTTCACTGCTATGATTTGCTATGTACATGGTTACCTGAGAATTCAATGGAAAAAACCAAAGGTAAAAAGAGTTTCATGTTAAAATATTGCGTATATTCTCGCAATACAAAAAAAATAATTAAAGATCGGTAACGGTAAAATGAAACAGTGATCTTTTATTTTTCACTTGTCGATCTTTAGTTTTTTGCATGCTGATATTACCCTCAGCATCGTGCCCTGCAAAGCTCTTCAATTTTCACCTTCTGTGTACCAATGCACTTTTTGTAAGCCAAGCTTGCCTACATCGATGACAATATGTTTTCCAATTGCCTAATTTTTCTGCATTTGCATTTTTTTTATTTCAGATACTTCGAACTTTATTATTACTTCCGCGTAATATATTGAAAACTGAAACAATTGTCAATATTTCCGAGAACCTGCATTCCTTACATTAATTAAATAAAATAAGCCTGTTGAATAAGCCAAGCTTGACTCAAGAATTCAAATTGTACTTCAACAAGTTAGTAGTTCGAGTTTTTCAAATTAATTATGAATAAAAATGAAGATATTTATTTTTTGTATAATTATAGGCAATAAGCCATAAATATTGTTTTGGTCTCATCGTTATAATAATTACGACTTTTTTATAGAAATGTGTTTTATATTATATCAATTTTATTGTTCTTTAGTAGAGCATATAATCTTGAAGAAATTACGTCATAATTATTAATGTTTGTTAATATGATTTTCTAGTTACTATAATAATATCATTATACATGATTCATGTGGATAGAAGTGAAGCAAGGCGAGATAAGGCATCGGGCAGAGCATGCAATGGCAGTAGATTGTGTTGATTTGTGGTTTTTTTCCCTTTTGCCGACTTTTTTCCACACACAGTAAACGTCAATATAAAGAATTTAAATTCCACTAATGCAAATTTCTCTCAGATAGTGTAATAAAACCCGAACGGGTAACGTACGACAATGGATAATTGGATCCAGTCGCCAACGCGCAGTGTCTCAAAAAATGGCTTTTTTTGACAAAAATCCACCCACGCATCCCTTTCTCATCAAATTGAATAAAACTTTATTTATAAACTAGCCGTGCCCTGTGGCTGCGGCTTCGCCGCCGCGGAGTAAGTATACTTTTTATTGCTGTTTTTCAGTTGAGTAGTTTACGCGTGCAAGCGTTACAAACAAACTCACATTCGCATTTATAATAGCAGACCCCTCGCGGCTTTGCTCGCTTGTACATGAAAAAATCATTCAATTCTAATGTACAAAAATATTTACTTATACAGAACTACCAACTAAAATAAATTTTAAGAAAAGACATTATACAAATATTCAATTCATTTTGAGTCATTTTATTGATTTTGTTCATTGCGAAAAAATTGTGACATTGCAGCGTTTCGTTTGAATTCGATATTTATTGAAGTGCCGTGGGATACACAATATTTCTTGTTTTTCTATCTGATACGTAAACGAATAAATCAGAAGGTTTTCCGACGCGTGAGCAGACCATATAGAGCTGCCCATGTGAGAAACATGGATTCTCCAAATTTAATCCACACACTTGCAACAATTGTCCTTGTGCTTTGTTGATATTTATAGGGAAAGCGAGTCGCACCGGGAACTGAAAACGTTTGAATTCGAATGGCATATCTGTCGGGATCATTGGGATACGCGGCAACATTACGTCTTCACCTTTGAATTTCCAGTCAAAATTGTTGCCTCGATAACATTGTTCATCATTTTCTTGACTAACAGTTGATTTATGTTTCGAAGAAGAATTATGCGTACGCCAATTTTCAATGCAAGAACGTGCGGTGATATGCCTGGCAATTTAAGCGAATTCAAGAATTCAGTTGGATAGTTGACAACTTCGTCTTGATTCACTACAGTATCGATGGACTTATATGTTGTTGTTTCGCTGGGTATTCCATTCTGAATAGTGAAGTTGATGGTATTGACATCGATGTTTTTAACCGCTAATGTAGCACGCGTACTGAGCCACTGATGATCTTTTTAGTTCTGTGCAATGTTTGGGAAAACTTTTTGCACCTATGCTTTCTGTGATCTTACAGAAGTTTGCTGGCAAGTTGATACATTGCGTAGATTAATCAATTTGCATTCGCTCATTTCCAATATCCATTAATTATTTTGCAAAATTTCCAGCCGATGCATCCCGTTGTAGTTGTACAATCATGTTGGTTTTCAAAGTCAATTTCTGTAAATGACGCCTTAAAACTAATGATTTGAGACATGCATTAAATTCATCAGCGGATGTTGAACGTGGTATAAGCGGCAGTGTTTGTTGGAAATCGCCAGACAATAAAATGTGTGTGCCACCGAAGATCCGTGCGTTTCCTCTTAAATCTCGCAGTGTACGATCAAGCGTTTCCAATGCTTTCTTTTGAGACATTGTGCATTCGTCCCGTATGATAATTTGACACGTTTGGGATACTTTGCAAATTCCAGAGTTTTTGCTGATGTTGCATGTTGTTGCCTCAGTGTTTTGTAAATTCAACGACAGTTTCAATGCTGAATGCAATTTTCGACCACCATCGAAAAGACTTGCCGCAACTGCGGAAGATTCGTCTGAACAAATGTCCCCAGTTGCTCAGAATCAAAGTGTGTTTCTCGTTGCAAATCACGATCGAAAAGGTCGTTCGCTGTTCGGTTAGGAGCAGGCATTCCCACTTGCACCAGTGCCTTATTAGCGATTGCCAAACATATGTCTTCAATCAAAATTAATGCCTCATTATACACGTTTAGTGAGAATT
>JAWWLR010203523.1:0-15597 GCA_035041075.1 Acraspis erinacei | reverse complement strand
AGTTCTAGATCAATCTAAAAATTCTATAACCCCTTCCTCACACTACTCCCTTCTCCGCCGAGTGAGTCACGCCTACCCCGAAAGGGAAACGGCTTAATGGTGTAATAATAATAAAATATTGTTTTCCGCAATTTTGAAGTCATGCTTGAATTATCAATGTTTTTGATACTGGGCGAGTTTCTACATTTCGAAATTCTCATGGTTCATTTTTGAACAGCAAACTAACTGTGCAATAAAATTAAGGTCAGTAGAACAACATAATGATCACAACTCCAATTATATGTAATCTTCCGCGAGGAAAGGGACATTAGTATGTGCAGCCGACTTTTGCAACAGAAGTGATTAAAGAGAGGTCGAAGTCAGGTATTTAGAGAGTGGGGGCCATCTCCGGAATCCATCCTCTCCACTTACGATTGAATCTTCTCAATCCGCGTTCAGCGAATCAGACGAGCTTCTGTGTCTCACGTTTACAGAACGGAGAGATGTGTAGAAAGTGGTGGGGATGGATTTCTCAAATCGAACGCTCCTGAAATAGGCGATTCACTCCTCACTTTGCAGCTTAATCAAAATTCCAAGTTTGCAGATAAAAATGAAATTCTTTTTTCAAGTGAAAGGGCGATTTTAGAACTATCAATAGTATTAAAAATCTGACAATAGATTTTTTAATCCTAAGGTCCTTTTCCTCCCGGCACGTCTCATATATAGAAAAAAGGTGATTCTCATTGATTATTATTTTAATCGATTATTTTTAAAGAAACTAAAATGCCTAAAGATACAGAAAGCACCTTTCTTGTTTTTTTTATAAATGTTGTCATGTTATATATTATATATTATATTGACAAGGGCAGCGAAAATGCAAAGAATTTGGTTGAAAACGCTGATTCTATTATGTTGCCCACACAACAAGCTGATGGGAACAGTTCTTTTAAAAATTTGGTATTTTTTTCATGTCGATCCAATGATTGTTTCGAAGTTAATCCTCACTTTTGAGATGTTTCGCATCCGTTCTCAGTTTGTTGGACGGAGTTGATTCTTTCCTACAACAAATGTTGAATAAGCAACAAATATCTAGGCCAAGTAACAGATTAATGAATTCTTTTTATTTTACAAACCTCTCGAAAATACAGGGATGCTTGAAAAGGCTTTTCTCATGTTGACTGAGTCCTCAATAAGTAAACCTTGATCAACGAGCACCAGTTCTTCGAGCAACAGTTTTTCCAGGAAACACGACTTTTCAGTTAAATACTTATCACTGGCTCGACCACGCCAAGCTTCAGAAATGAAAGAAACTGTACACTTTGGAGTAATTCCCAAAATCACCTGGACTGTTTGGTGGTATTTGTAGTTCAACCAACATAGCTCACTAATGTGCAGGTCTGATGGTGGCTCTATAAACACGTCAACGCATTCAATAATTATAGGAACTTTATTTCCGAAAAGCTGTCTGAAACATTCTGGCATTGCAGAAATGAAAACTTATCTGCGAAGCCAATGAAAAATTTTTCGAACTACAATAGAGAATATGTAAGCACCTACGAAAATAACGAGAGGCGGTAAATTCAGCCACACTAAATCTGAAATGCAGAAAAAGCTTAAAATTAACTTTTCACAAGTGAAAAAAGTGGTGCTGTCTGTAGGTGTAAGTATAATATTGCACAATTATATTTCGTTGGATGATAATTTGAATATTTGAGAAGATTCTCATTTAAAATTTTGACAAAGCTGTCTTTGCCCTTTCTACTTTCAATATTGCTTATTATGAATCTAATTTTAAATTGCCCTGTCATAATAAATAGTTTAAAATAATAAAAATGTACAATTTTTAAAAAATAAAATAAAACATCTGATATTCTAGGCAAATTTAACATCTTCCCTCAGTCATTAGCAAAATTAAACTGACGGTACCTTATGTAGGAATAACTAAAATGAAAAGACCAGATAAGACAATTATGAATTGGAGTTTTTGAAAAACATCTAAGGTTCCTTAAAAATAATAATTTATTGAAGAAATAACTAGGTTGGCCATATATAGCGTCTTGGATAAACACAAGTTCGGTGTCCGCTCTGATTAAATACTGACCTTTTCATATAAAATCGGTTCAGTAGTCCTTTATTCGTTCTGAAGGTGTCTATCTAGTGGTCTTATTCATAAGTTAGTAAATATTAAAAATTTGTAAATTAATTAATTTGTGCATTATTATAACGACCTTGCACTCAATTAATAGGGAATGAACTTTGCGTTTTATTATTTATTTACAAATATTATTAACTTTCAATTTATAATTGTTTGTTTTCCGTCAGCAAGTTTTAAATTATTATAAATGAAAAGTATAATAGTTTTAAACTGAAATATAGAAATCTTTTCTTGTAAATCAAACAAAAGTATTTTCATACAACGAAACAGCTTCAAGAACGAAGATAATTTTATTAGATGGGAAATCTATATATGCGACTAAGCTATCAAACTATTAACAAAAGTTGCGAGACATAAACAACGCGAACAGCAGAGGGAGACCCTGAATATTTATAATTAACTTAGAGGCCATTAATTCCTTGTCATTTTAAGATTGTAAAAAATTCTTATTTTTCTTTACTTTATTCAAAGAATGAACAGTGTTTTTAAATTATGGCAGTCCACATCGCATATAAAATTTCACAACATGACCTTGTTCTTTTGTCGATAGAGTTAACAATGCACCATCACGTAATTTTATCAAATTTTTCTATTTATCACGTTTTCCATTTTTATTAGATCTTTTAAAATTATAATAGACATCGCTGAGTAGATTTATTCATTTGCATTTAGAAATTATTTGCTTTCTAGTATTGAATTACACAACATCTTAGCTTATCGGATTTTTTATTTTTTATTAAATGGCGAAAAAATGCTGCAAATCGAAAAACAGAATAATCCTGAAGAAACGGCCTTAATAAAATTAAAATTTGAAACTAGTATTCTTAAGAATTCTCATTTTGATATTGAGCATCCTTTTTGATAAACGAGCATCTTCAATCCCACAATATGCGTGCATGAAGTTTTTCCACTTGAATGAAAAATAATTTTTAATGCAAATTAAAAATTTCGAATAGAAATTTACGTTTTTAAGTTTATTTGTTATTTTTTAAGATTCCATAAAATATAATGTTTCTAGGTGTCTAGAGGAAATTAAAAAAGATTTCTAAAAATGTCAGAGATGTCGAAAACATACCTCGAAAATTTTTTAATAACGTTTATTTTTATTTTTATGGAATCTGAAACATTTTAGAAAACTTCTATCGAGCTTAAAATAAATTGAGAAGTTGTGGAAGTTTGAAAGAAATATAAAAATATTTCTGACATTTTCGGAAATCAGCTTTAAAATGTTTGTAATCTCTACAACATGTTTGAAGTTCCTAACTATATTTTAAGCTGATTCGAATTATTTATAAAATTGCGTAAAAATCATCCAAATTCTTTTTTGACAATTTTGGAAATCTTTCAAACTATTTTAAGTTGAGCTAAAATATTTTGTTAACTACAATTTTTCTAAATAAAAAAAATAATTGGATTTTCTAGAATTTGTATGACAATGATTATATTATTATCTTGATCCCTCTTAAAATGACTAGAATTATTCTTAAAATTGCCTGAAAATATTCGAGTTTCTTTTTTGACAATTTTTGATATCTTTTTAATTTGTTTGAAAATAAATATTTAAAAATATTTTGTTAAATTTAAATTAAAAAAATAAATAATGAATTAAAATTTTCCAGAATAATTCCATTTTCAAGGATAACAATTGCGACTTTTTTCATTTTGACTTCTGAGAATGAAGGCGTCTTTATTTCTATTTTCCAACAATGTTTTGTAATAAATATTTATGTTACATCGCAATTTTTCAAATTTAATACAAATTTACATTTCTACGATTTAAGATGCATTTACTTTGAAATATTCAATTTTATTTTCAACTTAAAATGGTCAAATTTGAATCCTTTTGCATATAAATACAAAAAAATTTTGCGTATTAATAATTCAATTTTAAATTCTTTTAATTAGAAATAAAACAATTTTCATGCCTTCAAATTTTAAATGATCTATTTTTCAAAACTCTTTCGGACTGTATTACATTGTCAAGTATTATATGATTTATTTTCTTATTACTTTTTCTTATTACTTTATGATTTCAGGTTAGGGTTCACGGGTTGCGGGAGGGGATGGGGAAGGTTAGAGATTCCATAATTTTATTATAAATATGTGACTTATTTTCAGCAAAGAGAATCCTTAATTCAAGGCCATCTCAACCTTACACTATCTTCTTAGTATAAACCATTGTCCTAATTTGAGGTTTTTACTATACCTCAATTACAGGTGTTTTCTACCTTAATCTTGGGCACTTTCTACCTGAACTTCAGTCCTTTTTTTGCTCACTTTAATTATGAAAACAAATTATTAATTTTAGGTTTAATATGCTTCTTTTTGTTGCACGTAAAAATAATCTTAATATGACTACATACAGTTTCATTAAAATTGATGGAAATGTAGCTGATCCCTATAGTTCTCAAGTATAATGGCCCAATTTATTTTTAATTCATTTCATTAAACGTATCTATCTTATTTTTTTCCATTCGTGAAATTAAAGTTGGTCAAGTAATTTGATAGAAAACATGCATAAAAAAACATATACTTAACCCTTTTTATAAAGCGCACTACAAAGGTTTTAAAATCAAATTTAAAAAGCCATATTAGACATAACAGAACTTGGCGGCATTGAATATTATAAGCAAAATGGTTTACAAAATTCTAAAGAATAGTTATTACTTTTGCTTCCGTATTTGGCATTTTCACTTCATCGGGAGCGAACATCACTCTTTTGAATGCTTGATAATGATTAATCACAATTATTATGATTTAATTGTTTCATTAAATAGGTCTTAGAAATTAAAATCTAAGTTTAGGTAAACGTCCATAAAACATTAGTTTTTACAAAGATATTAAAATAGAGCCAAACTGGACCAAATATCAATACGCATGTTCCAGTGCTTTCCACTCAGCACTTAAAGAAATAAAGTTAGCTGAAGGTAAAATGAAAATAATTGATATACAGTAAGCTTTGTAAAATTCAGGTTAAAAAAATTTATTTATTTAATTAAACGTTTCTCAATTCAAAAATGTTTAATATTATGTTCTGAGCCCTTGTCCGGATGGATGTGTGGTGTATGTGCGAATTTGTGGATGTCACACTTTTTTGTGAAGACGAGAAATTGAAGACGGTTGCAGATTAATTGATGAAATATGTAGGGCTTATCTTCCCTACTAATATCTTGTCACTGGCAGAAGGATTTCTGAAAATATTTATTGCATTTTTTCAGCACATTATAATATATTAAAAATCTGGTTTTTATATCAAACCTTTTTTCATTAATATAATTCAAAGTTGATGCAAGAACGTACAAAATGTGTGACGAGTGGGTGACGTGACCAGATTCCTTCCTTACCCACACTTTTTTTTATTTCCCAGCTTATTTTCACCCAAAGCGCCACATCGAGTTGAAAATTTTGTATAATAAATAAAAAGCAATAAGAAAGATGGGCCTGGTCCTGAAATTTAATGCTTATGAAAAAAGCAACAAAAGAGATTATTTTAGTGCTTCTTATTTAGTATCCAAAATTTTCAAATCGATGAGGTACTTCGTGTGAAAATAAGTTAGGAACTAAAAAAAAAGTCATTAAGGTACAAATCTGGCCACGTATCCCAGTCGTCACATGGCCTTAAAGAGTACAGAAGTTATGATCATTTATAACATATGAAAAATCGATTCTTATAGTGAAAATGTTCCCATTCTGATATTTTAAAGTTGATTGCGAGATTAGAAAAGACTTATTGGTACAAGACGAATCGATTAACCTATAATATTAACACATTTGATTAAATAGTAAGGAAGTTATGGTAATACATAGTATATGAAAAAATGGTTTTCCAAATGATAAAAGAGATAGTTCGGGTTTCAATCGTGTACAAAATTAGGAATTTTTCCGACGGTTTGTGAGCAATGCGGTTCACTTCTTCAGGGATGACCTGAAACTGAGGTATCAGGTTAAGTTTTTCTTATGTATACTCTTAACGATGCCTGTGATTGGCCGGAGCGCCCCACGATGGAGACAGGACGCACCTGACTTGATTGGCTAATCAGGTGCGTCCTGTCTTCATGGTGGGGCACTTTGGCCAATCACAGGCGTCGTTGAGAGTATACATAAGAACAACATAACCTGATACCGCAGTTTCAGGTCAGCCCTGAAGAACTGAAATGAAATGTTTACAAAACGTCGGCAAAATTCCTAGTTTTGTACACGATTCGAACTCGAACTATCTCTTTTATCATAATGAATCATTGTGAAAGCATTCAATCAGTTTATCATAGTTGCATTTTTCATTAAGATAATTCAAAATTGCTGCAAGAACGAAAAATATTCCTTGAGTCGAGGCAAATCGATTCACCTATAATATTAATTCACTTTATTAAAAAATAAGGACGTGATGCTCATTAATAATATTTGCAAAATCTATTTTAAACGTAAAAACTTTTTTCATTATCTAAATAATTCATAGTTGATGCAGGAATAGAAAACGAATTAATTGTTCTGATTCGTCATTTTATTTAAATTTTCGTTGTATCATTTTGCAATTTTTCTATTTTTTTGTAATTTTTTATATTTAAATTAATAAAAAAAATAATTCTTTTTGTTTATACCTGACACGTATTAGTACAGATATTTTTTCCCAAGAATATTATGCATTTTTTTTTTTAGAGCCTGAGATATAATTACATATGCATAATAATCAAGTGTTTAAATCATCATTATTGGTAATTTTTAGTGATTATTATTTAATTATTATAGCAATGATGTGTCGAAGAAAAGTTGAAGTATGCAGAAAAACCAATTCGTTACTTTTAACGTGAATAAAGCAAGATAAAATATGTTAAAAGCCGTGTAAATAAGTATTGTGTTTCCATTCTTAAGCAATATAATATAACACCGAAAGAGAGTGACTTTTAATTTTTTTCTTGCCTATATCACGCAATTTACAATAATAATTTTTGTAACGCTTTCTAGCGTTCTATATACTTAAGAACTAGCAAATAAATACATTTTTGAGATCTGAGATAAAAAATCTTCCTCATTCCACCCAGTTTATTTGAAAAATAAATAAAACGTGTCAGAGATTTATATCGTTTAAGTAACTACATACATTGGCCACTTGACGAGTTTTTTTCTCAGACGATTTTTGTTTTGTTTTCAAAAGTCAGTTTACTGTTCTCTATTAGAGTGACTAGTTTTCAAAAATGAAGATTTTAACTTGCATCCCTTTTCTCACATTCGTGAACTTCCTCTTCGTTAAATGTAAGTGCAATATAATATTTATAACAAGTATCCTATGTATCATATAAAACACGTTTATCTGAATGCATCCAATTTAAATTGTTCATTAAGATGGCCTAAAAAAGCATTTGACTTTTTTCGATTTTTCACGCTTATCACCGCTACATTTGTTCGAATCCACAAAAAACCATTATTTTCTTTAATGATATTTCAGGTTCCGCTAGCCCCATGAAGTTTAACAAGTATTGTCCACAAGAAAAAAATACGTATTACTTTCTATTGATCATCAGATGTTTAAATAAATATTTTTGAGCGATTTTTTCATTTATTGTTAGATAAGAGTTAGAAAGTAGCGATTCTTCCACATTTTTCTATTTATTTTCAACTTTTTACTGAGAACGAGACAATAATCAATTAATTTTACACAAGTGATTTTTGAAACAATTTTTAATAATAATATTCTCCTACAATAATGATAGAAAGATGGAGTTTGTTAGAAAAATTTCAACTTTCTGTTAGCTTTTTAACAACACTGAGGTAATAAATAAAATAATAAATATAATAATAAATATAATATAAATATAATATATAAATAATAATAAAATAATATAAGTATAATATAATAATAATAAATAAAATAATGTTACCAAAAATAATTGTTTACACAATTTATTATTATTTTTAATGCCGTCTTTAAATCATGCTAAAAAGTTACGGATTATTATTTTTCAGTTTCATAATTGAGCTGATTGGTGTAAAAATCAACTATTTTGTTGAAAAATTAATTATATATTTGTACAAAAATTAAAATATTTCGGTTTAGAGTAATTTTGATTGGGTTGAAAGTTTAACTGTATTATTGAAAATTTTCTACATGAATTGCTAAAACGATTTCTTTTTGCTTTTAATAATATTCGCTTATAATCATTTTATAAAGTGGCCGCTTTTCCTAAAAAATTATACTTGTGGTCCAATTTTCAAATATAGTAAGCTAATAATTATTTCAGATTAACAAAAATAATTGTTTAAACAATTTATCATTGCTTTTAATAATATTATCATTGAAGACTATTAAAAACTTGCGGTTATTTTCTGAAATATTAAAGTTTGTGTCTACTTTTTAGTTAGAGCGAGGTGAAAATTAATTAAATTTAACAACAGAGTTATTTAAACAAATAATTATTGTTTTAAACTAAATTATCCTGTATTAATGCTATGTGGTGCGGTTTTTTTTAATTTGACAAATTTTGTCAACCTAGTGAGGTGATAATTAATGTAAGTTAACAAACATGATAGTTTAAGAAATTTTCCATTGTTTATAACTATTTTTTCTTAGATAATTGCAAGAAAGTTACAGTTTTTCTGAAATTCTAACATTTACTTTTTAGTTTTGAACAAATAATAAATAAGAAATGGAGGGAATCATTTTTAAAGAAATCTCTTTATTTTTTGTGAATATATTTTTATAAAGTAAAGATATTTGACATACTCTTCAAATTTTTTATATTGATTAGGTACTGTCTCATTAGGTAAAAAATTAGTCAAAGTAGATTATATTTTGTACCTATTGCAATTTATGGCCCTACGACCATTTTGGGCCTTATGTCTGTTTTGGGCCTTATGTCCATATTGAGTTGAAAGACGGACGGTCTCTCGACTACAAGCTGGGCTATAGGTGGAAAATTGCAGAAAAACTGAAAATATTTAGCATTATTATAGGAGAAGATACTTATAAATAATTTTAACCTAATTAAAAAAATTTATAACAACAAATAAAGAAAACTCTCTATTCTCCTAAGAAAGAAACTAAAATAATTTTCGTCCTCGGACAAAAACAAAAAAGAGGAAAGAAAAATGAGAAGGCAGCCAACCAAATCCCCTTGCTTCTCTTTTTTCTTTCTTTCGTCTTTTTTATTTTTATTACTATCAAATGACAACAACAAAAAATTTGTAAAAAATAAACACCAACGTTTCGGCAACCCTTAGCAAGTAAAACAAAAACAATAATAAATAAATAAAATACAATAAAATAAAAAAATAAATAATGCTCAAGCAGACAGCAACACCACCAAAGAGAGCATCGTGGTGTTGGTACTGTCCCTTTCAGCTTCGGTATTTTTTATTTTATTTTCTTATTTTTGTTTTGTTTGATGAGGGTGCTGTATGAGTACCGAAACGTTCCTGTTTATTTTTTAAATATATTCTGTTGTAATTTGATAATAATAAAAGTAAAAAAGGCGAAAGAAAGACAAAAAGAGAAGGAAGGGGATTCAGTTGGATGCCTTCTCATTTCTTATTTTTGTCCAACGAGAAAAATTATTTTCTTTTCTTTTTACGAGAAAAAGTGTTTTTCTTCATTTTTTGTTTTCAAATGTCAATAGCAACATATACTGGTTATTTTTTAAATTTGGTCGATGGATTCTTGATTTTATTTTCAAGAATTCTGCGCATTAATTTTCTTATTAGACGTTAAATAGGACTTTAAATTTGATTTTAATCTCACTTAAATTTCTTTAATTTAAAATTGAAATTTAAAATCGATTTTTTCAACTAATAGTGTTTCTTTGTGGACCATATAAAGTTGACTTATGTGGGTGATATTTGAAAAGTAATATTCCATTCGTATTATATAGATAATTTTAAAAAGAAATGTTACGTTTCAACTTGATCCGTCTAATATTGACGAATATGAATGAAATGTACAAAAATGTCTTTTTTTCTTATAAGAAATACTTGTTAAACTTTACGAAGCTTGGGCCACTTGTGAATATCATAAAATCTCAAAGCTTTGAATGCTGTTTATTAACTTTGGATGATAGAATCTCAAAAGAGAACCTCCAATTTATTTTTTTTCAAACTGCTAATGAATATAGATATCGGATTTTACTGAAATTATCCAATTTTTTTCGGAAGACTTGAAAATTAATAATTTTAATTAATACAGATTTAATGTTTCATATGAATAGAACAAAGCTAAGATATTGATTAACGTGTTAGATATTTTCCCATAACAGTATCCCATATATTTTTCTTTATAACGATTGATTTCTCTTAGCTCATATGTGCTTTACTGATCAGTGTTTCTGAAAATTATGAATTTCTGAAATTACTGGTTTTCGAAACCTTTGTAAATTACCATTTTTTCTTACCAAATTAGGGGCAGCTGGAGTGGAGACTGGCGAATCAACTCGTAAATCTCACCCTGATATTCATCTTGTTGTCGTAAAAACGAAGTCTGACTGTACTTATGCTGATGAAAACGTCTTTTTAATTAGTGAAAACGAGCCAGGAAGACCGGATTGGATGACTAGCGACATTTATTTTTGGGACTATGGAATTTATATGGAATTTTCGCATGGCAATCGTTACATGGGAAGATCTCTCAAAGGTCATCATACAGAACCTGATCATGAGTCATGTACGCATTATCCCTTGACGGCTAAGGTAAAACTTGGAAAGCGCATATATAACGCTCAAAACTTTAAATACTACGACCGCCGTATAGAACATCCTCAGATTGAAAAAAATAACCAAGGGGGCCGCATTTACTTTTTAATCAAAGGCAGCAGAAGAGTAGAATATGCAGATCTAATAAAATCCTGAATCTGAAAAATTGAGATCTAATAATAATATTAATAAATAGTATTTCGATATGTTTGGAATATTCTACAAATATATCAAAATACCCTGAAACAACTTTACATGCCGGGGATGTTACTTTATATTCCTGGAAATGTATATTTAATCCTGCAAATGTTGTGTATTTAATCTTTTAAATAAATAAAGTCATAATTAGAAAATAGTAAAGTCTTTTAATGATTTTCTACAATGTATGGCATTCGTCACTATAAATATCATCCAAAGGTGCAGATGTTCAGAATGCTATTATCTGTTAAAAATGACTTCTGTATAATAATATAAGATAATCTGAAGTGTTTACTTGCAAAACAAGAGGGGACATATGAATAATTGTTTCCAATGCATTCTCTTTTGATAATGTACTTTTTTTGTTTTCCAAATTCAAGCTTCTTGACGCGCTTGATTCTATTCTCTTATCTTAGCTTCTAATTTACCAGTCAGCTGTTTGCTTATTATTTGCGCCTTCAATTAATAGGGCGAGGATAGTTGAGATACCGTTCTAAAGCTATTGTCAATGCCTAGCTGTTTGCATTAGAAAGTATACTGATTTCATTTAAAACAAAAAATTTTTTGGAAGATAGATGCCTTGGTTAAACAAAAAATTGTCCCCGGTTCTGCATCACTTAAAAATGCCCACTGAAATTGTAAAGAAATTGTGAAGCAAAACTAACAGAAATGTCAAATTAGAGATTATTTAATTGTTGTACACGCCTTTAACAAGTTGGCACATGGAATTGAATTTTAAATAATTCTTCTCTTTCCCCAGTTTTATCACTTAGTTCATCTTAGGCCGAATCTAATTGTCTAAGTCCAAATTGCAAAGATTTTCGAAAGACACCAAAATATATCGAAAAAATCAATTAGATGATATTTAAAACAATTGGATGTAAAAATAATGGCGACATTTCATCATAAAAATTTCAAAAGAAGGACCAGGGACATAACTGCTGCATAACCGGGTTTGAGTTAAACGTAAAATTGTCCACTCCTTCCATTACCGATGTCTAAATAGGGGTTGCTTTTCAAATCAAAAAGTTGACTTTGAAACCACCTTGAAGATCAAGTTAAGGTCAGCTTTGGATTTCTCGTTGAAAGCTACACCAAGAATGACCTTTTCCCAAAAATAAAATTAGGAGTCCTTATTGAGAACAAATCTAGAATAAATAAATATTGCTACTATCGAGTTGAAGTTGAGCTGAACATATAATGTGAAAATTTGTAACTGCAATTTTCCATTTTTCTTTGTTTTGAAATAGTTTCATATATCGATTTTTCTAATTGATACATCAGATATAATTGAATAAATTTAATAATTTCCCGATTTATCATTTTTTAGGGAAAAGGAGAAGAGGGAAATTTGGGCCTTAGGTACTGCCAAAAGGAGTAATAGCGAACAAGCAGGGTAAACTTGGACATACATAAATTCATAGCATAAATGATTAAAAACTGTTCCAAAAATCATGAACCATTTCAAGCCTTAACTGATTCTAAATTCGCGTTAATACTAGTCACCTCAAGTAACTAACTATCCAAATAGGCATGTCCAAACACTTACCTTTCATCAAAAATCTATAAAGGACCTGATGTTAAGTCTATCATTATTATTATATTATTAATCCAAATTTTTTCAGGGTAATTATTGAGAATAACTTTAGACTCTAAAAGCCTTCAATATGCTTTATTGTTTCAATAAAATAATCGTATATTAATACTACATATTTTTCTAAAAATGCACATTATCTTGGCTCGAGTTTATATTGAAATATACGATTCATCATAGTGTTTCATGCTAATTTGTTGAAAAATATGTGTTGTATTTATACAGTTTTCAAATGTCACCAGAATAAATGCGTAAGCTTTTTATGGTTGTGTATTCGTAGATTTACACATTCTCCGTCTTTTACTCTACGGGTCTGTTAACGGTTCTGACAAAATAGGAAGTCAGTGGCTAGGAAAGAATCGTTTCGCTCTTTCTACGAATAATTGTGGCTTCAATAAACGAAGGAAACAATCAATCATGAAGTTTTTGATTCCTATGTTATCGCTAGTCACAATGCAGAGTGCATGCCAGATAAAAAATGAAAGCATCATCGGAATACGCACTAAATAAAAACTGCGAATTAAAAGCAGACCAAGCGAAAATTGTAAAAGATATTTTTGAAAGGATTTGTAAAATGTTTTACAAAGGCAGTTTTCTGAAAATTTAATCTTAAGCTATAAAAGCAAATGCTTGTAAATTTTAAATTATTAGTATACCAGCTATCGGCAGCAAAAAATCACCCACTCTGGGTTTTAAAACATGCTTTCCAACAACAACAAAAATGTCTGATAATATTACGACTTTCATGACAAAATAAACAATCACATCTATCCCGGAAATTGTAAATAATTACAGAGCATTTGCGTTACAGTTTGGTGCTTAAATCAATAAAACTGAAAATAGTATAGTTGCACATTTTTGTAATTCTAAACAACAATTTTTATTATTTTTCTAATTTTTTAACTGCAATTTGCTCATAAATGCTTGGTGCACAATCATCAATTTTTTCATATTTTCTCATTGATTCTTGTATAAAGAACAGTGTCCTAAACTTGACTCTTCTTAAGTAAGACCGAAATTCCTTCCTTCTTTTTACATTTTTTAGTCTGCTTATATTTTTTCGCTGACAGTTGTCTATTTTCATTTTACTCTGCTTTAACTACAACCAATACCCCTCCATTCACTTCTCTTTAACTATAGGTCGCATATTTTCTCATTATTTCTCCTACTTTCTTTCCCCTAAATTCTCGAAACGAAAAGTTAAAGGACAACTTTTTTCCATCAGCCTATAAAAATAAATTCCACAATTATTAGATTTTTTACGATTGAAACAAAACCTACGCATCTTATCAAAAAATGATTAATAACAAATTTGCATATCCTTTTTTATGGCATAACTTTTGTTCTGTTCATCTTCTTTCCTATCCTGTATATTTTGAAAGAAAAATGGAATTTCTCATTTTCCATTCTTTTCTGGGCGATCAAACTTTGAACTTTCGATTTTTTAAGAACATTAAAAAAGTCGTTATGCTACTCTGCATTATTCATAATGTGTCCCCTAAGGGTTTACATGACTGCCATTCCTTACAATATTTCCGCCTAAATATTTCTATAAAATCTTATTTTTACTATTTACAGTTATTTACAACTATTTACATAAAATATTATATCTAGATCCTTATTTCTGTTTCCTGCGATAGCGCAATTTATGACGTGTCAGCGAACAAGTGAGCGAGCGACTGAGAGCGAGAGTGGAAGCCTAAGAGAAAGTGAGAACGGAACCGCATCTTTTCTACTTATACTATTACATAACCATTCCTTACAATCTTTATGCTTCCAATCTAAGCACCTTCCGTTTCCTTTTTATTTCACTTCCCTTGTACCTCCATTTTGCCATTTTTTTCATATGCATTCTTTCATTCTTTCTCATTCGCTCCTCTAGTACCCTCCAAATCCTTCATCCATTCTTCCCCTGATCCGTCCTCTCCTAGAATCTTTACAGCTTTCTCTTGTCAGCTTCCTTTATCTCCCATGCCTCTCCTACATACTTTCCATATATGCTCCCATGTTTCCTCCTCCCATTCACATATACTGCACTTTCTGCGTTCTCTTGCTTTTCCGAATACATCCCCTCCCTTACCTCATTTCCTTATCTAAATCTTTCGCTCTAATTTTTGTTCAATTCTTCATAGTTTACTCCAGTCCCGTCCTCTAGGTCTCTAGCATTAAATAACTCCCTCTATTCTTCCTCCTATCTTGTTCATTGTATCTCCCTCCAACTCCTCTCTTCTACCTCCACCAAACACTTTCTCCCTAACTCCCCTCCCTTTTCCACCCTTAGATTCGTCTCAAATTGCCGTGCCCTTTTTCTCTCTCTGGTGCTTAATTTATCCGTTTGCGCTTCTTCACTCACCATATATCCTAGAGTGCTCCAGTATAACCCTAGTGTCCACTTTCTTGTAAATTCTCAATACTTTCCTTCTGTCCGTCCCCATATCTCTGCTCCATAACCTAATACAGACCATAACAGCGCATCAAATAACTTTATTCTCCTTTCCCATTGTTTAACCTTCATTTTCCTATTCCCCATATCTGTTTTATGACCCTTGTTGCTTTCTTTATCCTTTCTCTTATATGACCTCTATGATCTTTATTCGTTTGCAAGATATATCGCAAATTTTTAAACTTTTATCTCTTCCAACTTTATTACCTTCAATCTCCCTGTCCATTCTTTCGGTCTTCTCCCTCCTTTTCTAAACCTCATTATCTTTGTCTTTTCTACATTTTAAATTCAACTTTTTCCCATCAAAGTGTCTCCCTAATCCTGTAATTAAGCCCGCCATCCCTTCTTCAGTTTGCGTAATTTTATTGAGCAAAGAAAACTTCAATAATATTATGATGAAATATTTTACTTTATTTGATTATTTTATGCAAGGTCAGAAACCTAAAAACTAACCTAATTAACTCATTGAGTGATATTGTTACATTCTCATCATAATGAGAAGGTATTGGTTTTGTGTGAAAAATGACTTTTGCGGATTCCATCAAATGTCGA
>JAWWLR010203501.1:0-15603 GCA_035041075.1 Acraspis erinacei | reverse complement strand
TTCTCAAATTTTCTTCTTTTAAAAGCAATTTGGAGCATCATGATACCTGCATGCATTTCCAAATAATAGCCGATTTGTTTCAATAACTTCCTGTGGGACACCCTATTTGAGTAATGCCATTAAGATAAGAGGAGGAATATGAAAATAATATAATTTAACTATAGACACTGAGGATTTTGCGTATAATACCTCGAAAATTATAAAAATTGTAACGGATAATTTGAATGACGTTCCTCACTACACGAAGCACAGCCCTTGCAATAACAACGCGACATTATTATATGACTCATTATGTAGGTTTCGTAGTTCCTAGAGTTTCCGCATGTAGCGCTATGATCTTGGCAGACCTAAGAATTGGAGGACAGTGCATCGCGATTGTGGGCATGCGTCCACCTTCCCAGCTATAAGCATGGTCTCCCTGTAGTAATTTGTAATGTTAATATTATTTTTGTCTACATTCGACCAATTCGACTTACGTACAGGTGTAAGCTGGTGAGGAATTGAAGAAAAAACGTATCCCAGAACCCTCGATCAAATATAAAAACCCAGAGCCTGAGGTTAAAGTCTGACAATTATAAAAAAATTAACGTAATCGTCAAACAATTTTCCGTACATTATCATTTAATATCACCTCGTTGAGTCCCTCGTAGGTTCCACCATCTTACCCCTCCAGGAGCCTCTTCTAAATTGGATTTCAACATGAGGATCATTTACCAGTAATTCTTAGGAGGATCTGCAGACGTTTTCTTTTTCCCGCGCAGAACCGATGGGTAAAATACTTTCAAATTTCTGAAATATTTTCAAAATATTTTGCAATTTCTATTTAATATTTAACAATAGTTTAAAATCAGTGTGAAATTTCTAAAAAAAATCTCTTAAATCTTAGAATTTGGTGTACCTTTAAAGTGCAAGTAGCCAAACCCTCGAAACTCCTAAAAATAAAAGATGAATTTCACAATGGAAACATACCAACACCAAAAATCTGATAAAATGTCTTCTTCGTTGTTTTCCAACCAACTTCCATAATTATTTTCGTCTAATTCTTGACGTTAGATCGATCATCTGGTCACTATTATTGTGTTTCGCCAGAGATGAGGTGGTTTCGCACATGATACTGTCGTTTGCAAAGTGTTGTACTCGTCTTGTCTTTCGCCTACGGGTCAAATTTTATTTTGATTGGTTTTGTATAATAGGTTAAGCCTGTGCAGATATGTAGATAATTATTTGCTGACTTGCAATGAATGCGGCAATGTTATTGCTTATATTAATTTTTTTGAATGTTTAGACGATTTAGTACAAAATTTGAGTCAGTGCTCAATATAAGCAATTCAAAAAATCAGAAATGCATCAAACCAAAAATGATCTGCAAAGTGCTACAACTCGAATGGTAATATCCTATTCTATCAATTTATAAATAAACTTTCTTTGAAATTATGAACAAATTCATGTATACAAACGTTCTTTAGTGCTTTTTATGTTATCTGTTAAATTTTAAACACGATATCTCAGTCCGTGTGGACGTAGTAAGCACCCAAAAAAAATGAAGTTTTTTTCAAAATTATTTCTCAAACTAAATACACAACACAACTTGTTGTCTCCTTTCCTAAATTCTAAAACTTGACAGCAATATATCATTGCCTTTGAACATGCCGAACACCAAAAAGACTGTTCATAACCGACGACTGGTTTGAACACATGGTCACCGCAGAGCATTTCCTTAAATTTAAACTCAAAATTTAATTAAATGAACATGTTAAATTTTGTTTGGCATATTTGATAGTTTGCAGATCTCGACATTTCTAACATTTGATACCCAAACTCAACCTGCGCAGTTTTTGCTGGAATTTAAAAAGTCATGAACGTTTTGCAAAAGTCATACAAGATAAACACTGAGTTAATAATTACTCAAGTTTGCTAAATATTCAGATTTTTCGTGGAGCCATAAGGGGAAAAATTTGCAAATTGATTTTATTAAACCAATTGCCGACGTGATCCAGTTTTTCGAAACTTTGTGTTATGTTCAACAAATAAAAAAACGAGTATACAACTTTTTTGCAGAGGTCTGTGATTTTCGTTCATTCCGCGTTGAATTCAGACTGTAAAAACGCATCGACAAACTATTTCGAAAACAGAAATGTTTCATTTCATGAATACATAGTTCATGCTTTGTTGACCGATGATTGCTCAAAATTGTTAAATTTTTACAAACATACAAAAGTTTTATTAACGATGATTGTTTCTTACCAAAGTAGGTGAAGGCTTCTATTTTCCAAATATTGAGATCAACACCATTCGAATAGAAATGGGTGACGGCTCCTTAATTAATTCAGACCTTCGAAATGCTAGTGACATACTTATACCCACCTGGCTGGAAAGGGGCCAGACATCATCGCACTTTGAAGTTTATATATTTACGGGAAACGACGAACGTTTTATGATACAGATCCACAGGCAAAATCTATCTCTACTTCCCCATCCTAAATCTTCTCATTTTAAACCAAGGTGGGCTTATATACATTTTTATGATAATAGAAATGCTACAGCTCTAGATTTCCAGCTCTACGATGTCAACTTGCATGATCATCATATAGGAAGAAACGAAATACCACCTAAATTGCCGGACAGGTTTTACATATATGTGGCAATTCCAACGCGTTCTCGCCCGGTATATCGTTCTAGTATTTCTGAATTCACAAAGCTAGAGTTAACCAAGGAAGGGACTCAAAGGGCATCTTGTAGTCAAAGAAACTGAAATATTTTATTTCGTAGCAGACGCATGAAAGTATTTGAGAACGATGTTTTAGCTTGAGGGGTAAAATATTGACTGAATATCAGCATTCAATTTTGAAAGGGACTTGCAATAATAAAACATAATCTTAAGAACAAAAATGTAAGAATTTTAAATATGATTAAAATGAAATTTTGAAATACTATTCAACGTCCGATAATCAAGTGAGTATGCAGAATTACTATAAATAAAACCAAAAAACATTTGTAAAAAAATAATCACCAGCGTCTCGGCACTAATATCAAGTAAAAAAAGTGTTGTTTGTTGTGAGTTGATAATAGTAAAAATAAAAAAGGAAAGAAAGGGAAATTGGTTGGTTCCTCTCTCATTGTTCTTTCCTCTTTTTCTGTAAAAAAAATTCTTTTGTTTTTTGGGATTATTTTTATCATTTTTTCAAATTACAATAGGGACATTTTATGCTTTTTTCAAAATTTGGTCTTTCGATTCTTTGTTTTATTTTTAGGAATTCTGCACATTAATCTTTAAAAGTTATAATATTGGCAAGAAATACTAGATTTTTGTAATATATTTACTAAATGACTTTAACTGTACTTACCATCGCAGAAGATAGAAAAATGAAAAAAAAGTGCGGAAAAAAATAATAAGAATTAATATTTAAGAATAATAACGTCTGAAGACCAAATTTTATGCGGTGTGCGTTCAAACACATTATAAGTTACGATAAGTATGTGAGATTTTTTGCGAGAACAATTCTTAAACAATTAATTGTTTTCGTAATTGCTCTTTATGAAATTCCTAATAAAGTTAAGCTTGAAAAATTTGTATTTTGTTTACTTAAGAAACCGTATATTACTAAAGCAATTCGTCAAAACGAAAAATCAAAGTAACTAGTATTAAAAATTCACCAAAAAGATCCTAATTTAATATAAATAATTGTTTCAATAATCCAAATGATTATTATTTCCAATATGCATGAGCAAATGCGTAGATTATATTTTTTCAGACTTTCAGAGAACATCAAACAGCATTTTAATATGTACTATTTTGAATAAAAAATATTTGTAAAAAATGAATATTTATAATTGGTTTCAACAAATTTCGCTAAAAAGCGTCAAGATCATATATTTTTCTCGCAAACGCTTTATGGATAATAATATTATTTATTTACGATTAAAAATTTCACGCGGGTAATATTTTATACTTTCAGTTATTAGGTATTACAGTGCAAACCAAAATACATTACCAACAAACATAATTACACAATTGTTATAAGCTATTGCGTTTATAATAAAATATGATCTAATATAAATATAATAAAATATAAGAAAATTATGTAAATTTAGTCGCAAAAATAAATAAAATTTTTCTTTAACGAGAACGAAGTATTTTTCATTTTGAATGTTACTATTTTTCCCCTCCATATTTGCACAAATCCATGCTGCTTCTCTATATCACTATTTTCTGACGACTTAACCCCAAAATCTACATTCTTGATCACAAAAACATCCTATTTGTCACCGAGAATCAACCTCGCTGACAAGATCCCTTTTAATCAGTCTTCTTGCTTCCTCACAAATCCAAATCTGACTCAAATTTTCTTCCGATACTCCACACAATCTACATAATGCATTTGTTAAACGACTTTTCAGCGTTTGTCTTTCTGCGCGAAGCTGCTGAGAGACCGCGCTGCAATCTGAAGTCGAGAGCAGCTACGAGAGAAAAGGAACTTCAGTTATTATCACGCTTCCTCACAGATCAAACGCTTTGAGCCTGAGCGCGCACTTGTCATTTGTTTTTCGCATGCGTACGGTTTTATTCTCTTCCTCAGTTTATTGTACAGTGCAAATTCCAAAATGTCGTGTAACAGTTTTTGATTAATAAATTCCCGTAATAATCAAAAGTGACTCTCTTCTCCTTCATGAGTTCATCCTAAGAAAAATCATCAAAACTCAAGCATTTAGTGCTGGCGAGCCGGATAATCAAACTAAGGCAGAAAAGGGAAGAACAAAGGTCAGTAATAATAAATACAAGAGTTCTAAGGCCGGTGCGAGCATTATGGCGGCACCTGCTTTTTTCATTCACGTACGCAGCTCTCTCTCTCTCTCTCTCACCCTCATCGTAGTGACCGTACAGAATGGCTTGAAATATGTTTTTTTTTATACAAATTAAAATATATATATTATTTTCTCGAACTCTGCGCTGTTACGCGTATCGAGACTGTTGCTTAGGTTCTGCGCTCTCGAGCGCATCGAATCTATTTTTTTGTCATAGCTCTGCACGTTCAGGTGCATTCGAGCAGCAATCGAGCGTACGTATATGCCAAAGAAACATCAAAACGCAAATCACGATTGATGCAACAGTAACTGCTCCGCACAAGAAAGGCGTCGAGTGACCATGCAAGTGCATGAATGATGATCAATTTAAATCTACTCCGCTTCAGTGAAGCGTCGGGGTAACACGTGTGTGTTGAATTTAAGAGGAAATCTACTGGCAATTTACAAGGAATTGGGAAAGGTCATAAATGCGTTTACCGAGACGATCTTGCCAACGACAGAAGTCAAGTGGACTCTAGGAGTCGCCAGAGTTCATATGGAGATGCTCGACTCCTATTGGATGGACTTCCAAAGCAACTATTTGGACTTGATGTCAGCAAACGAGGAGGACAGCTAAGATCGAGCAGCTACTTATAGCTCTGTGGGACGCAACTACGGCAAGGGGAAGGCGAAAATCTACGACATGAGATCTCAACTCACGGAAGGAAGAAGCGTTCAATCTATAGACTGCAGCGAAGGATTGGAGCGGCATGCTCAGTCGCATGCTCGACTTCCGCGCATCAATGTGCCTCAATTCTCTGAAAGGAGAGAGGAATGGAAATCGGATACACAAGTGCCCAGGATGAGGTTCCCTCGCCGCGAACTACGAGCTGCTTTGATCGCAGCCCGGCTACTACACAGAGTCTGCATTGAGCTCGAGATAGCGCCATACCTGTGCTGTGCTTGGTCTGATTCACAGGCTGTTTTGCACTGGATCCGATCAAAGAAACCAACTGGCAACTCAATCGAAGCGGCCGAAAGACCGTGCTGCGATCTGAAATCGAGAGCAGCTACGAGAGCGAAGGAACTTCAGTTATGATTACGCTTCCTCACAGATCGGACGCTTCGAGCCTGAGGGCGCACTAGCAATTTTTTTTCGTATGCGTACGGCTTTGTTCTCTTTCTCAGTTTATTGTACAGTGACAAGTCTCAGTATTGCCCTCTTTCCCTTAATCTCCCAATTTACCTTCCTTAAATTCCCTGTTATTTCTTCCTTAGGAATCTCTCTTTCTAATTTTTGTATAAATGAGAGCATTTGTATTTATCGATCTGTACCCAATCATATTGAATTTCTTGTTCTGATTTTTTATAACCCCGTTCTAAATTACTTTGTATTTTTCTTGCATTTCCTTCGTTGCTCATTAAGCATACTGTTTCTCTGTCTCCTACTACGAACATCGCTTTTTTCAATACGTCTCCGCATTTGGATACGTGCTTATAATCTATTGCTCTTAATTCCTCCATTAGACATTTCGTAGGTAGTCTATCTCACCCCATTCTCACAATTTCTAAAACGTATCTACTTGCTCTTCTCCTCGCCTCAATTTCTATACTTCTCCCTACTTTCATCCTCCAAATATAATTTAGCGTGTTTCTATCTATTCCCATGATCATTTTTATATGTCTGCCCTGCAGGTCTTCCATACAATATGACCTTTCCAATCCCCATATTTTAACCCCATATAGGGCCCCTGACTTTACCAAAATGTCTAACAAGTAGAGCCTTCTTCCTAAATTATTTATTCTTGCCCTTTCTATCATCCCCCATGCTGCGTTGATAGCTTTATGTGCTTTTCCTTCTAAGGTTTTCAGCAGCTTACTAAAAGTGCCTGCTGTAGAAAACCAAATACCCAAGTACTTGTATCAATCAACTACTTCTAGTTCTTGTCCAAATATTTTCCCTTTTTGTCTCATTTACATTAACTTGGAGTTATTTTTTAGTGAGATATCTTTCTAAAGTTCTGAGCAATTCGGTTAAACCGCAAAATCCGCTACCAGACTGTGATCGTCAGCAAAATGCAAAGTATAAACCTTAATTTTTCCTATTACTGTACCACCTTTTTTTTCCTTTTACACTCTTCATCTAAATCTTCTACAAACATGTTAAAAGCGTTGGGCTTGCCTGACCCCTCTGTAAGTCGTAAAGCTCTCAGTTACACCTTAATCGGTGATGACCTCATTTCTAGCTGCCCTATATATAGTTTTAATGCAAACTCCTGTAATAAACTAGAATTCAACGACCAAATTTGGACCACAACGAACAAACAAAAAATGCTCTAATTGTAATCTTAAATAAAATTTAAAAACCAAAGTTTCAGAAAAAATAAAAAGGAGGAAAGAAAAATGAGAAGGCAACCGACCACATCCCCTGGCATCTCTTTTTCTTTCTTTAGTCTTTTTTATTTTTATTATTATGAAATCACAATAAAACAACATTGGAAATAAAAAATAAAATTATGTGGCCTACATTTTTTACAGAAGTTTGCATCAATTTGATGATCGGACTTTAATAAGATTTTTAATTTGGATTTTAATCTAATTTAAATATCTTAAATTTTAATTTAGCTGACTTGGATTGGAGGTAATTTTTACAATGTTATGGTTTTTAATCAGATAATAGTTACACATAGTCCTGAGGTGTTCAGAATGGTTAAATTATGGTGTGATATTAATAAAAAATTTAGAGGCAGCAATCTTCAAAAAAGATTTTTGATTGAAAGTAGAAGAAATGAGTTGTAACCTGAAAAAATATTTTTTCGGGATAGCAAATTTCGATATTTCTCTTTTCACAGTAATTTTCGCAATAGAAAATTTGAACATACTTTAAAACATTTTAAACTCTCACTACTAAATTTATCTCACTACTAAATCTTGTTGTAAATTATTACAAACTGTTCTAAATTGTTGTTTTAAATTCTATTTTGAATCACCAGCAAACTAATGTCCAAGAGCAAAATTTTAATTTACATAGGATCTTTGAAGAAGGACATAAAGATCCTTGGTCTGTAAATTTGACAGACATACAAATTCCTGATTGAGTTACAGATATTCTCAAATTAGGTCAAGGTTTCGGTAACCGTGTGATAAAAAGTAATTTGAAACAAATGATGGAAGTAGGAAAATATTTTGAATCAAATATACACAAAATTCCTATTTTGTACCAGCAGGATTTCCGAAACAAAGAGTTACACTTGACAAAGAGCTTTGTTCATAAGAATTGTTTGAATTTCTTGGAAACAACCCTGATATAGTTTGTTAGAGTGTTGATAAAGGCAGTATTACTGTTTGCATGAAAAAATCAGATTATGTTAGTGGTATGGAGAATTTGCTTTCTAATAATGATAGTTTTGAATTATTACATGAGGATCCGTTAAAAAAGTTTAAAAGAAACATTTTTAAGATGCTTGACAATTGGAGAAAGAAAGAAATTCTGCGAAAGGATATAAGATGGACAGATATTAATACTGAAGACACAGTTCTTGCCAGATATTATGGTTAGAGAAGGATTCACAAAGACGGTTATACATTTAGAATAGTTATTTCAACTACTAATAATCCAATTAATTTTTTGGAAAAAAATTGTAATTTGATTGTTATAGACTCTATCAAAACTTCTAAATATAATGTAAACATAGCTGGGAATTTCAAAAAATCATTTACTCAAAAAACGGTTCCGAATAATTATGTAATGATTGCTTTAGATGTTATTGCAATGTTTCCAAGTGTATTCCTTGATTTAGTTTAATAGGCTATTTTAAATAGATGGGATAATATTAACACACGTACTCGATTATGTCAAAAAGATTCTATCACAGGGATAATTTTTATCATTGACTCAAATTATTTCAAATATAATGGATCTTTTTATAGATAGAAGTTTGGTACTCCCATATGATCAGTCATTTCTCCAACTTTAGCAGAAATAGTAGTAAAAGATTTAGCGATTTTTGCTTTTAAGAAATTAGATTTTGTTTTACCTTTTTATTTCCGGTATGTCGACGATACCTTATTGTGTATTCCTCTGGAAAAGTTGCAGATTGTCATTGCTGCTTTTAACAGGTTTCATCCAAAACTTCAATTTACTCCCGAAATAGAGCCGTTCCCTGCCTCCGTTATTGTGCTAAGGTCTTCAACCAATTTTCTTCTCTATTATGTCGTCTCTTTTCAGCAAATAATTTTTTCAAACTATTCCGCTCCTTCACGAATTCCTCCATGTCCCTGACACTTTTATTTTCGAGGAACTTCTTTAAAATTTTGCACACCTTATGTCTTAAAGGTTTACTTTCCTGCTCCAACTCTTTACCATTGTTTCCCTTCCTAGTCGATCTTTTCGTTGTTTCCTATCTTCTTAATCATTTATAATTCTAATGCGATAGCAGAAAGTACTACCTTCCGTTCCTCTCGATTGATTGCAGGGTCGATGTCCTCTATTGGATAATTTAAAAACCGATTTGGATAAATTAAACAAAAGTTATGCTACTACGATTGATTACATTCAACGGTAAGGTTCCATGCATTTTGCTTTTCTTATACTTTCTCTATTTCGGATTTATTTATGACAGATATTTCTAGTGTGTTTACAACGGATTGACCTACTGACCCTCATTCGATTTTCAAACATCAAAGAGAGGACAGCTGTTCTTCAGTGCTATGGTTTATATATTTCTTGCCTTGATAAGGGTACTGTATGAGTAGCGAAACGATTCTTGCTTTTACAGTCTCTTTTTACAATGTTTTCCAAGTGAACAAAAAGAGTAAATCTACAAAAGCTGCGTACAGTTTTCCATTTCTCTATTTAGGTCACCTTCTTCCTCTTTCTCTTCTAAAAGCTCAATACGTTCCCTGCCTCCGTTATTCTGCTAAGGTCTTCAACCAATTTTCTTCTCTATTCTGTCGTTTCTTTTCAGCAAATAATTTTTTCAAACTCTTCCGCTCCTTCACGAATTCCTCCCTGTCCCTGACACTTTTTATTTTCGAGGAACTCCTTTAAAATGTTGCAGACCTTATATCTTAAAGGTTTACTTTCCTGCTCCAACCCATTACCATTGTTTCCCTTCCTAGTCGAACTTTTTATTGCTTCCTATCTTCTTAATCATTTATAATTCTAATGCGATAGCAGAAAGTAATACCTTCCGTTCCTCTCGATTGATTGCAGGGTCGATGTGCTCTATTGAATTGTGTCAAGTCTCCGATTATTGAGCCAACCAAGATGGACCCTGCTACCAAATCCGATAATCTTGTAGCTGTGACGGTGAAATTTCTCTTGAAGCGCAATCTGTAGGGTTGTCCATTCCAGCTTCATGTCGCCAAGTAGCTAAAGCTATGTAATTCGCAAGAGACGTTTGTAAACCAACCCACCCACCGTGGGATGATCAAAGATGTAAGTGCTGGTAGGTCAGCACGAAAACTCAGCCAAGTTTTTTTAGAATCTAAAGCTAAAGGTTGATCCCAATCCAGTTTGAGAGCCCACATACTCTGAATATAAATTTTGGCTCGGACAATAACAGGAGCCAACCATCCTATCGGATCGAAGGTACGGGCAATCTCAGAGAAGACAGTCCTCTTAGTCACCACGAATAGCTTTGATGGTGGTCGAATCTGAAATCGAAAGAAATCCGAACCTGGTTGCCATAGGATCCCCCAATGCTCTGAAAATAGGGTCTTGTTCAAAAGAAAAAGAAGTAGATGTCTCTCGGCATACATATGGAATTCCTTCTAAAATATCCTCTCGGTTGGATAGCCATTTTTTAAGAGTGAAACCTCCAGCTCTTAATAGTAGATTGACCTGTCGACCTTCTTTTTAAACCTTCTCCGTTGAGTCGGCTCCTGACAGCACGTCGTCGACGTATGTCTCTTCCCTTAAGAGATTAATAGCGAAAAGTTAATCGTCACCCTCATCCTCAGAAAGTTGATGAAGAGTTCGTATCGCCAGTTAGGGCGAAGATGTGTAGCCGAACGCACGGTCTTCAACATAAAGGTACGAATCTCCTCGGTTGTAGTCGATCTCCAGAGGAACTTTTGAAAAGTGTGATCCTGCGGATGAACCCGGACGCGACGAAAATTCTTCTCGAAGTACGCCGTGAAAACCACTGCGTATCGGCGCCACCGAAGAATTACATCAGCCAATTCCATTTGAAATTTTGGTCCGGGATAGAGCAGATCATTCAGAAACAGCCCTGTCTTTGTGCGTTGCGAAGCGTTGAACACCACCTGTAGTTTTGTGCTCAAGTTTCTCTCCTTGACTAGTCAATGATGTGGTAAATAGTATTCAGTAGTTGGTAGAAGGTCCTAGACCTTCATAACCAACTGGATCTCTCCGAGTTGCGAATAAGACACGTTGACATTTGCGTAAGCCTTCCGCAGTTCCAACGCCCTCAGAAAACGCCTCTCCATCTGAAAAAACCGTTGAATCGCCGCTCGAGAATTTCCTAATTGCATTGAGCGATCTTTCAGTGGTAGGCGCACAACATAGCGACCTTCACACTTTCGTTTATAAGTGGAGAAAAGCAGCTTCTCATACTCATCCTCGGCCATACTAGATCGAGACAAATTTTCAGGTATATCCTCCTGGACAACAAACCTACGAAACAACGATAAGATTTCATGGTCTACAGTGCTTTTCAAACCCACAATCGACATTTGACCTAAACTAGACTCATCGGACGTGAGTATTGATAAAATCCAACCCAGCAATATCTGTTGAGCGGTTGGAGTTCCCAATTCCTCGTTCCTCATTCGCTCTTCAAGGACGTATGCATAGACGTCCGCGCCCAGAATCATTTCCAAACTGCCCCCTTTATGAACGAAGGGGTCTACGAATTTCAACCCTATTAAGTGGTGCCAGTCCTTAACGAGGATAACACCAGGAGGAATATACGCTAGTGAAAATACCTCTCGTGTGTCTGGATCTTTGCTCTCGAACACCCGAAACAGTGCAATTTGTGGAATCCTATCGCTGAACGAGCATAAAGACGAGAAGGTCGTCCGATTGTCTGTTGGACATTTCTCTTTTGACATGAAAGGTAAGTTAAATAGTTTTGCTAAGTAACTATTTATAAGTATTCTATTATTATCGTATCTGGAGGATAATGTCTCCCATGCTCTCTCAAAATTGTCTACTGTTGTTGAAATGTTAGCCACCAGTTGCGCCGGCTCACCTTTCAAACTGACCTTCAGATAGTGCAATTTTTGCATTCATTTTTTTCGAGGAAAATTTGGTCGATTGCTAAAATTGGTCGGATCATGATGAACCAAACTGCAGTCACTTTTCGCTGCATTAAATACAAAATGATCAAGGTAGCCATTTAACTAAGATTTGGACGCTAAATGTTTTTCCTCCACTTGAGAAAAAGGTTTCAATTTAAAATAAGTGCTGTCCGAATTTTCGGTTTTTCACGTGAACATTATGTCATTGTTACCGTCATATTTTTGTCCACGTTTGCTCCAAAGATTCCAATCGTGCTTTCACTGCTTTCTCATTTATCTTGTCTACACCAAGCTTTTTTAAATTAGTAACGGCGTTGTATATACTCTTAAAATGCTCTTTCAGTTGAGCAAAATACTCAGAAAAGACAACATTGTTACCAATTAAAAAAAAGAAAGTCCAAGAAAAAAAAGGATAACGCAAAAGAAGCACGTGCTCGTCGAAATTGACAGTTCGCGAAGAAAGTATTGTCACGAATTTTCTGGTTCTTCGTGTTAGAACCGCGTTCATAGCAGCTATCTAGAGCGCGACCGGTAAGCTATTGTCCCTAACTGGTTTGCACCGGCTTGCAACCCTCACTCACTACACTCACAGAGATTGTTAAGAATAAATAAATGGCTGTTATCTCGTAAAATCGGCTTCAGTATTCTATCATCGCCTGTTTTAAAAATGAAGATTTACGCTGATATAATACTCCTCACGTTCATGGGTGTTTTTAATATCCCACGTAAGTATAATGTAATATTATAATTATTATTATAAAAAGAAAGTTCAACAAAATACCACCACTATATTCATAAGATGAAAAGTGTCTTTTTCGAAATACATTTTTCATGCGTAATCTGAATCTGATATTCATTCCTTTTCTGTACGGCATGTTTTTCAATTTTTGGAACCTAAATAGTTTTTTTAATCAACTGTCTTAAATACTGTTAATTATTATTATTAATTTTCTTTATGTAACCCTTAAAGAAGACTGCTGACTCAACAATTTCTAAACAGAAACCAAGGGTGCGTAAACACGCGCAGCCATTGAGGCCCAACAATATTAGTTTTAGAGGTACCTCTAAGCCGTTATGGGTCCTAGGCTGAGTTTTTCTAATTTTTAGTTCTAAAAAAATCAAGTTTTAAATTCAGCTACCCCTGGAAAGAATTTTCCATTTATGGATGAATCACAATTAAATTTTATGGCTAAAATATATTCTAAAATGTATTAAAAGTCGTAAGCAAACAACTTTGTGACCTTAGAGCGGTGCATTATAGAAGACGCTGAGCCAATCAGAATAATCATATTGAGTGGCAAATATTTTTATAATTTTTCTGAATGCTCATTTCGCACGCAAAAATGTGCGAAAAATTCACTCTTTTAACCAGATTCCTACCTTACCAACACTTTTTTATTTCCTAACATATTTTCACACTCGGCCGCACATCGAGTTGAAAATGTGGATAACAAATAAAATGCACTAAGAACGGTAGGTGGTCCTAAATTTTAATAATTATGAAAAAAGTTTTTAAAAATATTTTGTTGTTGCTTGTTTCATAATTATTAAAATTTAGGACCAGCCCCAGGTTTCTGATTGCTTCTTATTTATTATCCCAGATTTTCAACTCGTATTGCGCTTTTTTATTATGTAGAACAGTTTGCAAACTCAATTGAGTAATTATAAACTCAATCTCAATCTTGCGTGAAATTTGCAACCCGTTCGTGATGTGGCAACATAAATAATTAAAGGCCCACACTGCATACGGGTGTGAGTAGCACATTTCCGAAAATCCGGTTATTGGCTTAAACTACTGATTTCCCCTTAACTCGTGTCCTTGTAGAAGATTGTGGTCCAATTTGGCCCGAAAGTAGGTCTAGGAAAGAAAGTCAGTGCATACAGGCGTAAATGTCACAATGGTTGCTGGGCTAAGTGCGATGCTTCATAGTGTGGGCCAAATGTTATGAATTCTTGAAAAGAGATAGTTGCTGCAAAAGCTGTTTTTTATGTGTCCAAATTGAAGCTTCCTGGTGCACGCCAATCTTTTACAAGGGCTTTATCGCAGATGGCTGTATTCTTTAAATCGCTTTTTGCAATTCAATAGAGTTAAACAATAGCTGAAAAGTTCTTTTTTGTTTTTCTCTTAAATTCAAAAATTAAGCAGTTACGCAAGATTGTATGTGTCAAAATTGAAGCTTTTTGGTGCTCGTCCATCTTTGACCAGGGCTTTCTCGCACATGGTTATCGTTTTCAAATTGCTCTTTTTGCGATTCAATAATGCTGACCAAGAGCTCAAAAGTACTTTCTTGCTTCTTTCAGGATGTTCGGTTCATGGTTCGATAAAGCCTAACAGTACCTCGAAACGTTTTTGCATTTTTTTGTTAAAAAAGTCAGATTTTGGCACATAGGCCCGTATGCAGTGTTCTTCTTCAATTATAAACAAACTCTTATTTTGTGTAATTAATTCTGATGTTAGATTTTTCTGATTACTGGTCAAAATAATTTTCTGAAGAAACGAGAAAAAATATGCAGAAATCAGCAGCAATCATCAAATTTTAACATCAGAATTAATTAATTAATTACGCTAGTCGACAAAATAACATCCTTACTTTATATTATTTTGTTTTTCAAATTCCTCCGAAAATACCGAAGATTTTGCAAAATGTTGTTTCTGCTTCAACTCATAGCGTTTTTTAGTAGCAAATTTTACAAATGTCAAAATCTAAAAATATTCAATTTGCATGACGATTCAACACCGAAAAAGTTTTAAAATTGCAATTAAAAAAATTAGGTAATTTCCTAAAGATGCTTAAAAATATAAATATTTCGCAAGTGGTATTGAGTGATAATTAACATAGAACTAACATCTTATCGGATTTACAAACTGTTTAATACTTGTCAAACATGATGATGATAAAGTAGCTTAAATTTTTTTCATTATTCCATAGATAAAATTCTCAAGCTGTTGCGAAAGTATTTTTTCCTACTACTGAAGAATTCCATATATTTCATAACGGATTTACAGGTTTTCTTTGCTTCTCTGGTGCCGGTGAGTAGAAATGAAAATTTTTTTAATGCTCGAACCCTAGTATGGACAAGCTAAACTAGCGCTATTCAATCTTTCGTGTCAAAATCTATGTTAGACAAATGACGTTAACAATGATTTCCAAAACTGTCTAGATGATCAGAAAAAGAATTCTGTGTTTTTAATGTACATTTATAATTTTTATACTTTAAATATCCTAGATATGTGTGCATACAAATATTTGAATTCAACAGTTAGAAGATTGTTTGTTCATGACGACTAGCCAGGGCCCAATTAGAGCTCAAAAAGTTCATCTAGATTAGATGGTGTAGACAATGACTATAGATAAAAGAAAATTTATCTGTGGAATTTTATTAAGCATTATAATAGCGTATTGAACTTTTTAACTTTGTCTTAATTTTAGAGCATGAGACAGGAACTCAAAAAATAACGAAAATTATTTGAATTTTTTTGTCTTTACCATCCACACTATGGCACATTTCGAGGCCTTTAATAATGTTGAAAGCACATAGATCAATACACCTAAC
>JAWWLR010203486.1:0-14019 GCA_035041075.1 Acraspis erinacei | reverse complement strand
GAAAATAAATAATTTTAAAAATAAAAAGGTCAATTTTGATCAAAAAGTTCAATTTACAACCCAAAAATATAGAGATAAAAGTATCAGTAATTCTTTGGTGAAAAGTTCATCCGGAAATACCTTAAAAATGCATTTTTCTCTAATTTTTTTTAAACGGACTAAGAAGCCACATTTTTATTTATTTTTCCTACAAAAAAATTTTCATCAGTTTCTTGCGGCTTACTCAAACAATTTTTTGAAAAAAGAAATCAGAAATATTATTACAATATTCATTGTCACAGTAGTGATTAGTTTATATTTTTACATTCGATAGCCCCTGAATGCGAAAATCAAATTTTTACGATAGCGTTCGTCTGTCTGTTTGTCGGTCCTGCCGTTTGTGCGTCCGTAAACATGATAACACTCGAAAAAATTAACGGATCAAATCGATCTTTGGCGCACTTTTTTGAGGTCCTAAAGGATAGGACGACTTTGTTAACTAGCCATTTTGGATACAAATTCAAAAACTTAGAACATTTTCACTATTCTCGGAACATTTTTTTATATTTAACAATTTTAATGTACGCTTATTCATAGTACTCAGAAAGCCAAACCAAAAATTAATTTTTGAAGGCGCTACAAGATTATGTTAACAACTTTTTGGATTTACTTTGAAAATAAAAATTCCTTGCTTGATTGCACAAAAAATAATAAAAAATTCCATTTTGTGTTCAAAATATAGAGGATACGAAAAAGTATGAATTAAAAAAAAATTGTGATTCATAAAGAATTTATAAATTCGTATATAATCAATTCTTTATAGGAAGACCCCTTTTTGTTTTATTTGTGAAAATTAAAATTGTTACGAAAAAATGATTCATCAAAAATTGTTTACCCGAAAAAGAGCTACAAATTTGTGATGAATCACTTTTTGTTAGGACACGTAGTTTTGGTTTTAATCATAAAAATGAAATTGAAAATCAAAATTAAAAATTTTTGGAAAACCGAAAAAAGGTGTGAAAACGAATCGTCTAAAAACCACATTGTTCTCTAAATCTAAATTCGTAAAAATATTGACTAATGAAATTATGAGAATTAATTAAGTCAAGTAAAATAGGTTAAGTGTATGAAAAGAATTGTAGTATTTTCTTATTGACTTGCAATAATTTTGTAGTAGTATTGAGTTGACTCACAATATTATTTCTATTCGTCATTAGTGATAAAATAGAAATTAAAAATTAATTTTTGAACCATCATATAGAGAATTATTTTAGAGAAAATTTTGGCAAACTCGTTCACACTTGCTTACGTAAATCCAAACAGGAAGAATAAAAAATAAATTGATTTTTGAAAATTTGTCTTTTATTCACTATTGCTTTACAAATTTCAATACGGAATATTATTGTACAAAAAACCTTTTAAAAATAATAGTCCATTGATATTTCTGCAACTTTGTAGATCGATGCTTTGACTTTAGTTTTGTTAGTGAATTTATTCACGTCGATCCGATTCAAGATCGTTTACCGAATCGATTGATTTAAAAGTATCAAAATCCTTGTTCTGGCGATGTTTGAAGAGAAGAGGTGCAATTCATCCACCCCGGCGATCTTCTGAAGTGTAAGGCACAAGTATTTTTTCTAAACCGTTGTTAATTCGTCTATCTATTAAACAGCAGTATGTTGCAGAAACATCATTGGGCCCATTGTCAGTATATCCACGGCCGGCTCAAGGACGTGAAAAGAAACGATGGCGATTATCAAAGAAAGCCACAGCGTGCCCAGATGAAATATCTTCTTGTGAAGGAGGAAGCAATATTGTAGTACGTTCGAACGTTTCTCGAACAACATTGCAAGGTGGATTTTGGCAATTTACGATTGTTTATATAACAACATTATTTCTCAGAGAAATACTAAAAGCATGGTAAGTTTCAAGCCTAATAATATGTTCGTGTTGATTACCTGATGCGCCGACAACTGTAAAAAAGAAATTTATAAAATTTTTCTAGTGTAGAAAAATTTCATGAATCTTTTTTTTGTAGTAGTCAGTGTATCGGATAATGAAGATGGCCCTGTGAACGTACATATTCTTGGAGTTGGAAATTGTCACCCTTTTAATATTCCTCTAGGAAACACCGTTGTTATACAAAAAATGATAAATGGCCAAAACGCACCTCACAAAGTTGTGGAAGGAACTGTCGAAAGTAGTAAAACAGTGGGTCCTCTTTCGCTTGATAATATTTCATTTGACCTCGTTGAGGTTTTCTTTGATTAGGGCCATAGTTTCTTTGCACGTCTCCGAGCCGGCCGTGGATATACTGACCATGGGTATAATGACGGTTCTGCAACATACCGCTGTTTTATAATATGGACGAATGGACGTTGGGGTGGAAACATTACTTGGGACTCTAACTTAATTATATAGGAAAATAGCAGTGTGCCCAAATAGCATTTTAGCTAGAGAAGAAGGAGCCACCAGTGTACCACGTTCAGAATTTCTGATTGTTTATTCCGTTGCAAACACAGTTGCCGAAATTTGGACTTATTCAGGGGTCGACTATGTACCATTATTACCTTGCTTCCACTTCCACCACACTGAAACAAAAATTTAAGAGAACTATAATCAGATAGTTTGAACCAGTTTATATTATTTGTTAAATTAAAAAAAGAATTATGAATTCAGAATGGGAGTCCAGTATTTATATTGAGTTACTGAATGACCTCTCATAAATTCATAACCTAAAGGATTATAAACGTCTTGAGAATGTAGCTACTAAGTGAAACGGGATCGAATTGAAGGAAAACCGATAACTGCGTGCGCATTCATCAATGAAAAAGAGAGGGGATGAACGGGTCTGATGAATGGAGAGACCGACACCATACGAAGACTGATCGAGGAAGTGCACTCTTTGCTCAGCACCCAGGCTCTACCAACTCCTATGGGCGTTTGCGCAGAAGCATACAAACAAAAAAAAACCTGTGTCACCGTCTGATGGCGCTGTATGTCGGTCCCTCCCCGCACTTCACGTCCCTCGACAAGGTTGCATTAGTCTCCCTTCCTCTCTCGTAATTTTATCGCTGTCGCACCCAGTCGTACTTCCACAATATCTAACCTTACCTTACTTAGACTACAAAACGAAAACACCGGTACAAGCAGTGTTTTGTCCAAAATGAAACTAACTATATATAAGGCAAAGAGGGGCTATTACATGTCCTCTACTGAATTCCAATTCATGAATTTCCAATTAATCTTAAAATGGATTACAAAGTATTATGATTGAGGAATAGGGATCTAACTAATTTTTTAAATGTCCGCTGAGATGAGAGGTTAAAATCTTAAATACAATATAAATTGCGTAAATCTAATTAAAAAATTAAAATTATTTCATCTGCGTGAAAGGACGATAATTCAATAAAAAAAAGGAATTCAGCAAAGAAAAGTATGAGTAAAATCGTGACTTCATTGTCCAAAATGGATCAAAATATCATTAAAAGCGATATTTTATTTTATTCTAAATTCAATTATCTAGAATTCATCTGGATATTATCTGAACGCAATCTTTTATCTTAACTTAATGTTTTGTGTCACCGTCTGATGGCGCCCTTGTTTCTTCAAATTTTACCATTGACTCGTACTCTGCAAAAGCTAACAGACGACGAGTGTGACTAACATCACAGCGCTTGAACTATTTTCAAACGCGACTTTTACGTTGACGACCTTCTAACAGGGGTTCAATCCTTGCAGGAAGCCCTCATACTCCACAATGATTTAATTCAATTGCTACACAAAGAGGACTTTAAGCTTAGAAAATGGCGATCAAATGATTCACGATTAACAACAGATTTTACCAGAGATTCGCGAAATCACTACATGTCTTTCGACCAAGTGCCCAAATTAAAACTTTAGGTCTTAATTGGGACCTCAGACCGAATCAATCGTTTATACGGTCAAACTATCAAGCTTAAATGAAAAAATAAGGAAGCGATCTATCTTATCGCAAACTGCTCAAATATTTGACCCATTAGGTCTAATGGGGCCAGTCGTGGTTTCAGCAAAATTCCTCACCCAAGCTGTCAGGTAAACTAAAAGAGGCTGTGATGATTATATTCCTCCAGATATAAAAAACTGCTTGAGTAAAATTTCGAAAACAAAACCCCAGATTCACGTTTTCAGTGAAGCCAGCGAAAGAGGATACAGAGCTTGTATCTATTCACGCTCCCCCGATGATAAGGGCAAACACCACTGCGCTCTGATATCTGCCAAGTCGGGCGATGCTCCTTTCAAATCGGTCACATTCCCGACGGTAAAATTATGCACCGCAGTTTTATAAACTAAACTGTACACATGCAAATTTCAATCGCTTCAAATGCCTGTAAATAATACATTTTTCTGCTCCGATTCTATAATCACTCTCAATTGGATCAAAAGTGAGCCACACATGTTAAAAACCTTTGTCAGGAATAGGATAGCTAAAATTAACGCAATCGAACAGCGTCATTAATGGCTATACGTACCAACACATGACAATTCAGCAGATCTAATATCGCCAGGTCAATATCCAAAAGATTTTTTAGAATCCAAACTGTCGAAAGACGGTCTAGCTTGGGTGAACAAAGATAAAAACATGTTACCTAAATCTAAATTAAATGGCACAGAAATTCCGGAAAAACGAACGATTAAACCTACTTTATCATTCACTCTTACAATTTCAACGAATAAAATTGGTTATTCGTCCAAAAATGCGAATCTGGATCAGTCATTTACCAATCCAAATCTGTTCGAAAGATATGCGAGTATAAGAACACTAAAGCATTTGGTATATTGGGCTTGAATCCTTTTTTGAAAAGCCAATATACAACCTACTCAAAGGCATCCAATTGTTCTACCGCGCAATCTTCACATAACCATCTTAATTATTCGCGACGAAAATATCAAATTAAAACATGCGGGCGCACAGGCAACTCTTTATGGTGTACCAGAGCAGTATTAGCCCATCGACGGTCGTAATGTCACGCGGCCACTCATTCATAAATGCGTTAAATGCTTTCGAGCGGAACCTCGCGGACTGGATTATATTATGGGAAATCTACCAGAAAAGCGTCTCTCGTATATTCATACCTTTCTGAATGTAGGCGTTGACTACTGCGAACCCTTTTACATACAAGAAAAACGTCGCAAAATATGTAAGAGAGATAAAGCCTACCTTTTGATTTTTATAGGTTTTGGAACAAAGGCAGTTCATCTCGAACTGTTCAGAAATCTAGCGGCTACCGGTCTCTTCGGCTGTTGAAAAAGGTTCCCTTCTCGAAGGTGCAGGGCTAGCACAATCCAGTCTGATAATGGCACAAATTTCGTGGTTGCTAACAGAGAATAAGAAAAATACGAATTCATTCAAAGAACCTACAATGATCCGGAAGTCAACAACTTCATTCAAAATCCACAGGTGAATGGGCAGGTAATTCCTCCCAACTCACCACATTTCGGCGGCCTCTGGGACGCCTCAGTGAAGCCGTTTAAACAAAACTTGACACGTAATGTAGGAAACACATTACTGAACAATGGAAGACGTATGTTATCGAAATTGAGGCAATTTTAAACTCTCGCCCTCTTACCCCCATGCCCTCTGATCCAAACATGCACAGTAGCGAGAGATCATTTCTGTTCCAGGTGGTACGGAGAGTACCTAAATGAAATGATCACCCCCTGTAATCGGAAGAAACCTGCCCACCATAACAACATCAAAATCGGAATCCTCGTCGTGGAAAAGGACGACCATTTTCCTCCAATGTGCTGGAAGTTGGCACGAATCACAGAGGTTTATCCTGGATAGATGTGATTATCGGAACCGTAACTTTGAAAAATGCATCGGGATCCTACGACAGGTGTCTCAAAAAATTGTATCCACCCCCGATCTACTCACAAAATGATTAATTTTTAGCGTTCAACCGCGATTTAGTAAACCTTGTATCTTTAGTGTTATAAACTATTTTATCTTTAAGCGATTTACATTATTACCAATATTATGCATTTCCATATTTCATTTGATAGTTGGATTTATAGCTGTATGTTTTTTTGATTTCCTGTTCAAACCTCAAGGTATCTTTTTTATATTAAAATCTGCATAAAATATTTTTATTATACGCATGGACGGATTTACTGTCTGACGCTTTTCGTATATCTATTAAATATTTGTTTATCAAATTTTTTTTATTCTCATAACAATGTCTTGTATGATGACCTCAGAAGTTTCGCCCCCCCCCTCCCTAGCCTGCTAGCGAGGCTTGCGGATTGCATAGCTGGCGAGGCTCACTTTGTTTACCGATGACAAGGAAGGACGTCCGTTGCTGTGAGATGGGTAGGCCTGGCACCTGAGATGTATAATCTCAGAATTTTGGTAACATCGAAAAGCCGCCGAGATAGAAAAACACTAGACGAAGATGGCCAGATTCGGAGTACTGCCTTGCGACCAAAAATACGGGTGTGGCACAATAGGCTTTGTAGCTTTAAACCGTCTATTGCTTTATAGCTTTACACATAGGACTTTGGCTAAGATTATATCAAATTTTGAAAAATTTCAGCACTTTATGGTGACATCAGAGGCTAGGAGTGTCTCCTGCCTTTTTATAAGAATTCTACGACCAATTAGAGAGAGTTCAATATCCTCTCCACCTCTGTATCAATGATCAGCGATACCTTCAATATTTATCCCTTACTTCCAATCTTCAGATACAATTCGATCTCTACCTAACAAACACTCAACCTGGTCTCGAGCATATGTTCCTAATCTAATTTTAATTCTTGTCATAGTCATCTTTATAAGTTTCCTTTCTCGGTAAATTCTAGTAATGTTTAATAAAATCTTTATTTATTCAAATACATTTTAAAATTAATTATTCCGCAAAAGACATTTATATTAAAAATTCTACTGTTTTGTAGAAAATTAATCTTTCTGACTTTAAAAATCAACAATTTGGTCGAAAATTAAACTGTTTCACGTAAAAGTAATATTTCTGTATTGAGAATTCAACTTTTCTACATAAAATTTGTCGTCCATGAGGTGAATCTTTAAAAAATATTCAAGAAAGATCTCAGCATTTAACAAAAGAGTTGACCCTCTAACAAAAAGATATAAATTATCAACGAAATATATGAATTTTCAACTGAAAACAATCTGCCCACTCCGTGGGCTCAGTCTCATCACGCGCTACGATTGTATATTCTCTTTAGTTAAAGCTCATTGGACTTCAACAAATCAGCACATCAGCGTTGTGTTAGATGGGATTTCAAATTTTCTCATTTTCATGTTCATGGCCCTCCTTTAGATACGAAACCAAATCTCTATATTGTAACCCGCGACTATTGTGCGTTGTTAATTAGACAAGGCTAATTTAATAGCCTGACTTATATTTATATTACTTTAAGAGATTTTGGAGAAAGAATACGATTTTCTTTATAAAACATATATTTATTCAAATAAATCTGAGCTACCCTTATCTTTGGCATTTTTTTCTAATCCCTATTCTGAATCAAGGTAAAATTATAGTTCAATCAATAAACATTGAATCTATCGCGGATTTCGCTTTTGAGGAATCGTATGAGATAATTTAAGTCATATAATTGTCTATCTTCGACCTACTTTCTATAGAGCTGTTTATAGTTTATTCTATTCTTTGGTGATATAAAATAATCCTAAATACAGTACGATAGGACTATATTTATTCCGTATAATATTCCAATTTCTCAACTATAACACGAAATTTCATTGATACTTTCCTTCTAGAGGTAAAGATCTTTTTAGTTAAATCACCTCCCTATTTTCGGAAGTGGGTCAGTAGACCGGAATCATAAAACCTTTTGTGAAGTAAGAAACAATTTCTTTAACACGTGACCAAAGTTGGATACTCCTATGAATATATAATTACTAATTATCTTGCCTTTTTTTAATATGCCCAGTCGCTCAGGCTCAAATCCCTAGGTGCGAAAGAGGCTACCTGGGTTAGCCGTTTTGGAAATATAAAATTTAAGAAAACTTTAAGGTCTTATTTACATGTAGAACATATTGTCTCTCTTTCTAGCCTTCACTGGGCAGAAAATCTGTGAACAGTGTATAGGGGTTTTAATCTCTAACTATCATGTACACAGTCTGGCCAGTGATGTGAAGATCGTAAATGTTTAAACTCCGATTCTGTTGATCAAGTTACAGGGTTTTGCTCCTGTAGTTGGTCGAGAAAGCGGAGGTAAATTTCGGAGAATATAATTTTTTCGAAAATTGAGACTTCAGCCTTAGAAATAAAATTTTATTATTTAGCGCGTCAAAATGAGGGCCTTTTACATTTAGAATAATCGAAGGCTCGTAGGCACTCAAAAAGAAATTCGAAAGATTCTATAATTCTCCCTCGCAGAGATCGCTTTTAAAGTTAAGCCTCTTTCACTCCAGTTTTCCCTTCTCGATCTTACGTAACGTCGTCGAGGAGGGGGTTGCTAGAGTCTGGGCTTTAACATTTCTCCTGTGAAAGTGCAGCGTGGCGTTAATTCTGCGAAAATATATTGCGAGACGAATGAAGTCGTGGTCCGAGTGTATTTTATTAAAAGTTCAACTATATTGTTAAAAAAGTCACCTTGTGAGCAAAAATTCAACTAATTTGTCAAAAATCCACTGTTTAATTTGTAGGTTCATCTATCTGGTTGAAAATTCAACTGTTTTAGTGAAAACTCCTTTGGTGTTTGGTTGAGCACAAGCTTCTTGAACTAATGATTTAGCTATTTGATTCTTATTTGAAAATTTATAAGTTTAGTTAGAAATTCTACTTTCTATTTATTTTTGGATTTTCCATTATTTTCACGTTGTAAATATGTTAATTTTCGATTTTTCAGGAAAACTCAACAAGTTTTTATGAAAATCTTGTGGCACATTTAAAAGACAACATTTTTCTTCTCTTGACTTTTTTTCATATCATGCGTTATTTGGCTTAAAATGTTCATTTTCGTGTATTTTTTGGAATTTTGTAAATGCCATAATTCTGGTGGATTTTCGTTTTATTTAAAAGTCATTAGGATAAACTGTTCAGCTTTTTCAATAATATGAATATCCGTAAAGTAAATTTTTCAATCTTGAAAAAAGTTGCTTTAAAAATATTCAAAATGCGCTAACTTTTTGGATTTTTATCCAAAATGGCTGGATAACGAATTTTCGGTTTAGTTTAGGATACTAAAAGAGTGTAAGAAAGGTCAATCGAATAGACTAATTTTTTCAAAAGATAACGCGGAAAGACAGAGGCATACAGACAGACACATTCGTAAAAACCTGTTTTTGAGATTCAGGGGGTCTCAAAACGTGAACCTTTGGACAAAAACTGTGGGTGTCAAATTTTAAACAAATCTAATACCTTCTCTGATGTGAACGGAAAAATATTTGATTAAAAATAGAATAATTACATTTTTAGTTCAAAAATTGAAAATTCTACGAAGCATTAAAATAAATAGTTTAAGTGTTAACCAAAGAAATGACTTAAAAAAAAGAACTTTTTATAAAGTAGTGCCACTTTAAACCAAGTATTCGAAATTTTTACCGTAAAATACGAATTTGTAACAAAACAGTTGCATTTCCAAGAAATTAACTACATTTTCAATATATTAGTACACTTTTGAAACAAAATGAATGAATGCTGAACGAACAATATAATGTTAGACTTTTCAGTCAAACAAAAATTAATTTTTAAGCAAGAACATTTGAAGTTTTTATTGGGTTCAATTGACTCAATTGAAATTTGAGGGAAAAAACTAAACAAATTAAAAGTAGGGGTATGGAATATTTCTAAATAATTATCCATTGTTCAATATAGGCTTACTAAAAATTTTAATTTCATAAAGTTTTCAAAGGTTTCATTCTTGGCTTTTTTCATAAAAATCTGCCACTTGGTGTTTGCTCGAGGAACTTCGCGATGAGTTTCATTTTATTAAACTATCCAGAAATAGGTTGGATTAGGGATGACCGAAAAGTTCTGTGACTTTCATTTTTCCACGTTCCCGTTTACTGTCGACTTTAAGAGTGATAGTCTTAAATATGGGACCAAAATAAACTTTTTAAAAACAAATTCAAGTAGGCGGTGTACTTTCCAGTTTAAAAAAATACTATAGTCGCGCCTATGTCTTGAGCATATTAGAGCTGTTTTAAATTTGTCGTCAAAGTACATTCCATGCTGTATTCGAATGTTGCCAGGTGCCATGTTTCCCTTTTTGTAAACTGAGTCAAGACACAAGTAAAATGAAAATAAACGTTGTGACTTTGCGGTTCTTTTAAAATTTAAGTTTGGAAAGAACTCATTTCACAATTTCAGATGATACTGCAATATTCTGATGATGTGGAAACTTCTTCTAAAGGCTGTTCCGAAGAAGCTGCCTCATCATAGTTCAAACAGAGTCGTTAAGACTTCCGTTAGTTGCAACTAAAATGATGAATCTTCAGAAGAAAATGAATTTTCAAGAAAGAGGTCAAGATTTAACAAAATGTTTCTATTTTACTAAAAGAAAAACTAATATTTGTAACAAAATAATTGCTTTTTGAACAAATTAATGACATTTTTAAACAAATAGTAACATTTTTAGTAAAATTTCGGAATTATAATATATTCAATGTCAAAAAAAATTAAATTATAAAATTGCAGAGTTTAAACATTAAGAAACTTTTTTCCCAATCAACGTGATATACTAATTAAAAATAAAATAATTAAATATATTTATAAAAAACTGATTTATTTTTAATTTAAAAGTTTTGAAAATGTATATTTTAATTTAAAATAACCGAAATTACAAAATATTTAGATCTTTATACAAAACCTTGTTAGAAAATGTGATTGTAATTTAACAAAAATTAGAAAAACGTTTTTCAAAATTGGTTTTCTATTACAAAGAAAAAATTTTAAAAATTTAAATGACATTAAAATCAAACTTAAAATCCCATTAAACTATGAATGCCTCCGCTTTAGTGTTTATTGTTCACATATTTTTTCATTTGGATTTAAAAATCATAACAAAAAAGAAGAAAATAAAAAAGAGAAGGAAGGGGATTTTATTTTTTGCTTTCTTATTTTCCTTTTCTAGGAAAATTTTTTGGTTGTTTTTTAAAATTGGTCGTTGGATTCTTGGTTTCCTTTCAGGAATTCAGCATATTAAATAAGAAGAAAATAAAAACTTCCAGATAAATGAGCGCTGAATTGAATCCTGAAAAGTTTGTTAGAAAACTGTTATTAGTTTCGGAAAAAAATTGTAAATTTTTCTGCAGGAAATTTAAAAATAATTATTTTCCTTTTAAATGTAAACAATACCTTCGAAACCTGTAGCAAACAAAAAGTTTTGTTTGACGATATATTTAATTAATTTTATATCGCAACGTACTCGCTTCGTTCAGAAGTTTGAGCACGCACAAGGCGCGCGACTGTTGGTCTTCGGCTTCGCGCTCGAGAATACATTTTTCTCACGCTTCGCGCTCGGTAACATCTTTCCATTGTGCTCTGCGCTCTGTATTTATATATAACCACATATTTTGTTAACCTAGGGCCAAGCAATCGACAGCTGTAATTTGGTGATAGTGAATTCTCCTTGGTTAAAGCTCCTTCGGCTTTAACAAACGTATCTAGGTCGGGTTTTTTTGTTCATTACCTAATTTATTGGTAAAAGAAAATAAGAATATAGCTCTTTTAACATATTTTTAATAATATTTGCTATATAAATAAACAAAACAAAAACTTAAAAAATGTCTTTTTTCGAAAGAATTCAGTTTTGAAGAATCTATTCAACATGATAAACTTAAAACGTCTACTCGGGGGGTTTTGGGGTCGCTGATTATGAATCTGAATTCAGAATATGAAAATATTAAAATTGAAGATAGTGGATTCAAGATGGCGGCTCTAAACTTTTGAAAAAAGATATGCGAGCTTGAACATATATATACAGGGTTTTTTCGGGTCGCGAATTACGAACCCGAAGTCAGAATTTGGACATACTAAAATTCAAAATGGCGGATTCTTGATGACGGGTCCTAAAAGATATTCAACTGGAATAACATTTTTATTTTCAGATTAAAAAACAGAATAATTTTCAAACAAAAAAGAAACAAATTTTTAAAAAATAGTTACATTTTCAGCAAAAACTTCCTCTTTATATTTTTTTTCGACCTAAAAGACAAACTTTCAACTGAAATGATAAACACTGAAATGTCGTACTTAAAATTTAAACTTAAAAAGAATAGAAATAGTTGAATTTAAATTTTGAATTAACAAATACAAATTTTTATCCATTTTTTTTTAAATTTTGAACAAGAAAAGATTAATTTTCAACCAAAAATGGAAATTCAAAATTTCTGTTTAAGGAATTAATTTTCAACCAAACTGAAGTAAATTCTCGTATGCTTAGTAAAAAAATAAATTCAAGGACTGTGCCATTTTCAGAAGCCGATACTTTTCATTTAAAAGTATAGATTTCACATTAGGAGATTTCATTCTAAAAGTGAGAAAGTTTTGTAGGTTATGACATTGTGTTCTATGACACATCTACAATACAGCATTAAGGTAAAATTGCAAACATGGTATTGGAATAACGAAATTGAAATACATGTATTGTAAGTGAGGTAAATCGTGAAGTCGTCAAACAGCATTCTAATACATAGATTAGAGCGTTCATAAGATGAAAAATGTGCACAAAAAATTCACGGAATTCATCGTGTTCAAAGAATTCACGAAATTGACGGAATTAACGGAATTGAAGGAATTTATGGGATTCGGGAAACACAAGAAATTAACGGAATTAATGGAATTCGCGGAATTTATGAAATTTACGGAATCCATGAAATTCCTGTAAGTCATGAAATTCAAGAAATTCATGAAATTCACGGATGACATGGAATTCGCAGAATTCGTGAAATCAAACAAATTCACGGTATTCAAGTAATTTACAAAACTAATGTAACGAATTCGTGAAATTCAAGGAATTCATAAAATGCAAGGCATTCCTGAAATTAAAGGAATACATGAAATTCAGGGAATTCATGAAATTCAAGGAATTCATCGAATTCATAGAATTCTAGGAATTAACTGGATTGACGAAATTCATGGAATTTATCGAATTCGTGGAATGCACAGAATTGAAGAAATTCACGTAATTCTTAGAATTCGCGTTGTTTTTGGAAGTTTTGGAATTAAAGCTTTAACGGTATTTACGAAATTCATGGGAATTAAGGAATTCATAAAATTCCTGAAAGTTACTGAAATCACGGAAGTCACTAGATTTGTGGTATTCACGTAACTCATAAAATTTAAGTTACTCGCCGAATTCACGAAATTCATGGAATCCGTGGGATTGCTGGAATTCGTAGAATTCACAGAATTTATAGAATACACGAAATTGATGAAGTTCACTGTATTCAATGAATTCCAGGAATTCACGGAATCAAAGAAATTCAAGAAATTGAAGGAATTTACGAAATGCAATAAATCCAGAGGATTCAAGGACTTCACGGACTTTATGGAAATCAAGGAATTAACGCAATTCGCGAAAGTACACGAGATCTACGAATTACTTTAATTCCAAGATTTACCTGAATTCCCCAAATAACTTGAATTTAATTAATTATTTTAATGCTGTGAATTTCTTGAGTTCGGTGAATTTCATGAATCCCTTGAATTCTATGAATTCCGGAAATTCCTTGAATATCATGAATTGCTTTATTTCCGTAAATTAAGTGAATTCCATTATATGCATGATTTTTGGGAATTTCTTACATTCTGTGAATTCCATGCATTTTTTTGTATCTCGTTAACTCCATACATTCCGTAAATTCCTTCAATTCCATGAATTCTTCGATTCTTCTAAATTCTTTGAATACCATGCATTGCCCGAATGCCTTAAATTCTGTGAATTCCATGAATTCCATGAAATCCGTGAATTCCGGGTGTTACATGAAGTCGTTGAATTCCGTAATTTCTCTGTATACGTCCAGAAAGTAAGTGTACTCAATTTATGTAGGGTTAAAAAAAAATTTATTAAAAC
>JAWWLR010203447.1:0-15623 GCA_035041075.1 Acraspis erinacei | reverse complement strand
CTTATATAGAAAAAATTAGTTTTTCCGAAGATATTAGCAAAATAGGGCAAAAATGAACTGAATCCCATGCATTTGGTTCCTTGTTTTCCCCTCAGCAATCAACGAAGTGAAGTTAGCTGGCGATTTAAGTGAAAATACCTAATATGTCAAACTATGCAATTTTGAACGGTGAAAATGAGGGTCTAAGACTAAAGATTTTTCTTAAATTAATTTTTAGATTCATTTTTGGAAGTTTTGAATTTTAAATTTCGCAAAATTGTACTCTCACGATCAAAGATTCAAAATATCAGGACAATTCCGCTTTTAAATATTTCGAAATTTTATATTAAAGCCTTGATAGTTTTGAATTTAATAATTTTACATGGTATACAGCAATTTCAAAGTGGAAAGCTTAAAATTTTACAATTTGAAATTCTAAAGAAATCTAATTCTAGTTCTGAAGAAAAATTAAAAAATATAACTTGAGTTTTAAATCGAAAAAGATAAAAATTAAACTATCTGAGATTGATACATCAGTAATTGTGATTTTAATCGAATACAATCCTGTTTTCAAAATTTTTGAAGAAAACCAAAAAAAAATCAAGATAATTTACGGCGTTTCAAATAATTGACATTTTACTGAAAATAATTAGCGTACTTCTGACTATATGGAAATACTGAAATTTCGTTCAGAATCAACAAGACTTTTTAGGTTTTCAAGAGATCTCATAGGTTTCGGGAGATTTTATGAAGATTTCTAGGATTTAAATATCTTGAAAGATTTTTAGATACACGGTATTTTAAAAGTTTCAAGGGATTTTTGAATTTTCAAAGGATTTTGAAGAATATAGTATATTAAAAAAATTTATAGGATTGTAGTGGATTTTAACGGAGTTTACAAATTTCAACAGATTTTAATAGGCTATCTCAGATTTTATGGGAATTTACGAGATTTCAGAGCATTTCAAATAAATGACTTTTTAAAGCATTTTTAAAGATATTACAGATTTCAAGATGTTTACGGAATTTAACTATATTTTTTGTAGGATTTAATGTTTAAAAAATCACATGACAAAATTTTGAAACTATTTTTTCAAATGTATTCGATAATATTAAAGAACATTTAAAAATTTTAACTCAAAGTTTTGCGATGTTTGATTATAAACTGAATTTTTCAGAATCAATCTATACAAAACAAGGCGCAGCCAATCAAGCTGAACGTGTTAAAAAATCCCAATTCTGGACAGGGAAATATACAACTAGTGATGGATCCGCGCATGGGAGTCATTTTAGGAACTGTCTCCACACAAGGTAGACACATTCTGATTTTTTTCATAATTTATTAGAAACAAATAGAGTCTAAATATTAGTTCTTAATTCCAATCTATAATAATAAATGATAAAAAATGTTCTCGATCTAAAATTGTAGTTAAAAATGGTAATTTATTCATTTTAAAGTTTATAATATCCTTCATTAATAACTTTTGAATGGCACATTTAAAATTTTGTTAATTATTTAATCTTCGATCCTCGATATTACTCCTTAATGTGGATCAGATTTTTATTTCTGATTCCTTTTTTAAATCTAACTCTATTCTTTTCTTAATTTGTTACACAGGCTTTAATTTTTTCTAGAAAAATTATTTATGAAGAACGTTACAAACGTGTAACATTAAAGATTCATCCTTTTTGTTGACAATTCTTCTTTTTAATTTAGAATTCAATTCTTTCAGTTGATGATTTATTATTTTAGTTGAAAATTTATCCCTTTATTTGAAAATGTCACTATCTTTTTTTGAAAATTATTGGTTTTAAACTAAAAATGTAACTTCCAAATGAATATTGAATTAAATTTTCAATCAAGTAATTATATTTTAAACTTCAAATAGTTAAATTTTTCCAACAAAATAGATGAATTAAAAAAAACAGTTGAATTTTCAACCAGAAAAGTTGACTTTTCAACCAAAAAAGATGAATTTTCAATCCAAAAGAACGAATTTTCTGAGTTTCAAGTCTGTAAATTGGTAAAAATTTAGCTTCTGGTCTGAAAATTTATCTTTTTACTTGAAAATTCAATTATTCTAGTTAGTGTCGTCATTGTAGTTGAAAATTAAGCTTTTTGTTTAAAATTAAACTATTCCAGTTGAAGATTCATCATTTCCGTTGAAAATTCATCACTTTTTTTGAAAATTTAACTATTTTTGTGATTATTAGTTGATCATTAGTTGACTGAAAATCTAACTATTATTTACTATTTTGGTAGAAAATTTGTATTTTTTGGTAAAAATTAATCTTCTGATTGAAAATTAATTTTTTTGTAGAAAATTGATTTTTCTGGTTGAATATTAATTTTTTTTTACTGAAAATTTAACTATTCAATTTTTAGTCGACTGTTCATCTGTTTTACTGTTTTGTTAGAAATTATTTTTCTTTGTTGAAAATCCATGTTTCTTTGTTAAAAATTTAGCTACTCCAGTTAAAGATTGATAATTTTAGTTGAAAATTGATTTTTATGGTTTAAAAGTTTGGTTGAAAATAATTTTTTGAACTAAAAGTTTAACTATTTCATTTTTAGATAATTTTTTTTCTTCAAAACTTAACTATTTTAGTTGAAGATTCGCGTATTTTGTTGAAAATTCAGATTTTGGTTGAAAATAAAACTACTGCGTTGAAAGTTAAACTCTTTATTTAAATTCATGTTTTTTGTTAACAATTTTACTATTCCAGTTGAAGATCAATAATTTTAGTTGAAAATTCATCAGTTTGGTTGAAAGTAATTTTCTGAACTGAAAATTGAACTATACCAATTTTTAGATCAAAATTGATATTTTTTATTTCAAAATTTAACTTTTTTGTTGTTGAAATTTTTTTTTTTTAAGTTGAAAATTGAACTATTTTGTTGAAAATTTATGTGTTTTGTTGAAAGCTCGTCTTTTTTATAGTTGTTAATATTCTTGTTTGAAAAGTAATCTTCTTTGTTTGGAAATTCCTCTTTTTTGTTGGAAATAAAAATTACTGTGTTAAAAGTTTATTTTTCTTGTTTAAAATTGGTTTTTAAACTGAAAATGTAACTTCCACTTTTAGTTGAAAATTTGTCTTTTTTGGGTAGATAGTCGTTTCTTTTTTTTATGGTAACTTTGTCTTTTGGCTTGAAAATTCATCTCTGATTGAAAATTGAACAAAATTGTTGACAATTCGTTTTCTTTTGTTTTGAAAATTAATTTTTTTACTATAAATTTAACTATTTCATTGTTGGTCTTTTATTGGTTGAAAATTCAGTTATTCTAGTTTTATTCGTCATGTTAGTTGAAAATTAAGCTTTTTCTTTAAAATTCAACTATTCTAGTTGAAGATTCATAATTTTAGTTGAAAATTCATCACTTTTTTTGAAAATCTAACTATTTTTGTGATTATCAGTTGGTTTGTTTTTTCGAAATTTGTTTTAAACTGAAAATGTAACTATTATTTACTATATTTGTATAAAATTAGTATTTTTTGTAGAAATTAATCTTCTGATTGAAAATTAATTTTGTTGTAAAAAATTTATCTTTCTGGTTGAATATTAATTTGTTTACTGAAAATTTAACTACTCAATTTTTAAGCGACTGTTCATCGTTTTTATTTGAAAATTTGTTCGTATATTTTGTGGAAAATTCGTATTTTGGGTAGAAATTATTCTTCCTGGTTGAAAATCCATGTTTCTTTGTAAAAAAGTTAGCTACTCCAGTTAAATATTATTAATTTTAGTTGAAAATTGATCTTTATGGTTTAAAATTGAACTATTCCAGTTAAAGATTCATCGCTTTATTTAAAAAATAAACTTTTTGCTCTAATTTTTTGAACTAAAAGTTTAACTATAATTTTTTTTCTTCAAAATTTAACTATTTGTTTGAAAAGTTAAACTATTTATTTAAATTCATGTTTTTTGTTAACAATTTTACTATTTCAGTTGAGGATTAATAATTTTAGTTTAAAATTCATCAGTTGGGTTGGAAATACTTTTGTGAACTGAAAATTGAACTATACCAATTTTTAGATCAAAATTGATATTTTTTATTTCAAAATTCAACTTTTTTTTAATTTGTCTTTTTTAGTTGAAAATTGAACTATTTTGTTGAAAATTTATGTGTTTGGTTGAAAGCTCGTCTTTTTTATAGTTTTTACATTTTTAATTTATTCTTTATTTATATTTTTGTTTGAAAATTAATCTTCTTTGTTTGGAAATTTATCTTTTTGGTTGAAAATAAAAATTACTGTTTTGAAGTTCATTTTTTCTGGTTTAAAATTACTTTTTTAAACTAAAAATCTAATTTCGATTTTTAGTTGAAAATCGATCTTTTTTATTTAAAAATTAGCATTTTTTTGGGCAGCTACTTGTTACTATCTTATAAAAGGAGCTTGAAAATTCAAATATTTGGTTAGAAAATTTATCTTGGAAGGTTGAAAGTTCAACTATGAGGTCAAAATTCCAACTATATTTTGTTAAAAATTCATCTCTCGCAAGAAATAAACTTTTATCAAAATTGTTACACAAATGGACTTTTAATTGTCCAATGTGGATTGTTGTTTCCCGATGAGATCATTTCGTCTCTTGAAACGTCGACTATTATTTAATCAACAAAGGATTTTCTCTACATCATTGAGGTCTTTTAGACTTGAAGTTTGTAATTTTACATTCAGAACATTTTTTATAAGGCTAAAGATTATTGTCAAGTAAAATGCGGATCGATTAGTAAACCAATATCTCAATTACAGGATCTACGCCGGGAACAACCACTCCTATTGCAACCGCTACCTCGCAGCCGCAAACTGAAACGGTACGTGATTTAATAAATAATAATTCTACTCGTATTAACTTTTCTTAACTGAGGGTTCAATTTTTTATTTTTATTTTGTATTTTCAGTATAAACCTCCCAACCCAAGAGTTGCTGCCCGCCAAAGGACGAAGGCGATGCCGGCAAAACAACCTGATATAATAGAAGAGGTAGGCTTTTTTTTTTTTTTAATTGCAATATAAAGTTGAATAATATTGAACCTTTATTAGTGAAAGTAGCTCTATTATACCGTATTCGACTACTTTCTTGAACATTCGTTTTTTTCTTAGTTTCATATCTACTTTTTTTCAACTGAATATTTATCTATTCTATTTTTTGTTGAAAATTTTCACTTTTTAGTTTTAAGTTGAAGTATCTAGTTGAACATTTATATATTTTTTGTTGAAAATCGGTTCTTTTTGGAAGAAAACTAATCTTCTTTGTTGAAAATTCAACTGTTTTTTGTTAATCATTAAAATCTTGTTTTGGCTGAAACTCTTTTTTGGTTAAGAATTCATCTTTTTTGGAATGAAAATATAATTTACGTGGTTGAAAGTTAAAGTCTGGCTAAAAACGAATTTTTTGGTTACAGATTCATCATTTTAATTGGAAATTTGTCTATTTGGTTGGAACATGAAAACTTTGTTGAAAATTTGTTTTTTATTTAGCTGAAAACTAATATCAAACTGACAATCTAACTAACTATTACAATTGAATATTTCATCATTTTCGTTTAAATTTATCTTTTTGGTTGAATATTAATTTTTTAAACTAAAATCAATTCAATTTTTTGTTGGTAAATTGTCTTTTTTGGTTGAAAATTTATCCTTTTTGGTAGATAATTCAACTTTTTTTTAATTCCTTCAAAATCTTATTTTTGGGTAGAAAATTTATCTTTAAAATTTCATCTTGTCTGTTGTAAATTCAACTATTTCAATAAAAGATTGATCATTTTAGATTAAAATCGTCTGTTTCGGTTTATATATATATATATATATATATATATATATATTTGTTTTGTTTTTGAAAAATCGTATTTTTTTATAGAAAATGCATCTTCTTTGAATATTCATCGTTTTTGTTTTAAGTTGAACTATTTAGGTTAAAGAATGATCATTTCAATTAAAAATTCATCTTTTTTGTTTAAAATTCCACTAGTCCATACTTCCATTTTTAATTGAAAATGTTTTTTTTTAGTTGAAAATTCAACTGTCCCTCTTTTGTTGAAAATTAATATTTTTTAGTTGAAAATTCAAGTATTCCAGTTAAATATGCACCATTTTATTTGATAAATAAAACTATTAAGTTGAATTTTAAACTCTTTTGTCAAAAATTCATCTATTTTACTTGAAAATTCAACATTTGGCTGAGAGTTAATTTATTTAGTTGAAAAATCGTATTTTTTGATAAAAAAAATAATCTTTTCGTTTAAAAATGCAATATTTTTACTTCCAATTTTAGGCATTTGAAGCAGTTCGAATTGCATTTGATATAGTACCCACATTATTTTTACCTAAATATACACTGAATTTTAAGTATGAGAAGATAGAATAAAAAATTGTTTGAATTATTATTCAAAATTCATGAACTCTAGACAAGTTCAAGAAATAAATAATTATGTTTTTAGTATTATTTAATTATTTAATTAATTGATGGTCGATTGTTTAAAAAAATTGCGAAATATTTAAATTGATCTTTACCATGAAAAATTATACCTAGAGATAACTGGAAATTCCAAAAATATGGAGTGGTCAAGGTCCCCTATTTTTAAGATTTGGTTATAAGTTAAGGTTTCGTTAATCACTATTTATTTTACTTCTATAAATATTCTTGAATTATCTTGAATTCTTTGAAATATTTCAGGGTATTTATCAACATTCAGAGACATTTTTAATAGATTTCAATTATTTGAAGGAATTTTTAAGATTTTAGGGTGTTTTTTCAAACTTTTATGGCATATTCATCCTGAATTCATCCTGAATTCTTAATAATTTATCCTAAATTTCTTTGTAATTCTTTTGAATTTTATGAATTAACTTGCATTTTTAAAAGTTTTAATCTAGTTGATCCTGATAATCAATTTATAAAATGATCAAAGGATTTGAAATATTTTTAAGTATTTTTTTTCAAATTTCTTGGACTTTTCAAGGGCTTTAAAAAATTTCAGTGGAGTTTGAAGGATTTTAAATAATTTAGTATATGTTAAAAGATTACAAATAAATGTTTGATTGATTTCAGCAATTTAATGGCATTTATAAGGATTTAATGTACTTTAGGCTATTTTAAAAGATTCTCAGGTGTTTTCAAGGGCTTTCAAAAAATATTAAAGGATTCGACATATTTTAGGAAATTTTAAAAGGTTCACAGAAACTTTTTATCTATTTAAGTAGTTTAAAGGCTTTCAAAGAGTGAAATATTTTAGGGTATTGAAAAAGATTCCAAGACATTTTAAAGAGATTTAAACAATTTCAAGAGATTTCCAAGGTTTTTAATAATTTTAATGGATTTTAATATATTAAATGATTTTCAGCAATTTTTTTTCAATTCAATTGGAACTCACCCTCATTTCTTACTAATTTATCCTAAATCCTTTTAAACTCTTCTATATTCACTTAATTCTACAAAATTCAATTAATTTTTTCATATATTTGAATTATTTTTAATTCTCTTCATTGCTTTTTAAATCCAGCTTCATTTTTAAATGAATTTTATCTCATTCTCCTCATTTCCCTTAAATTTCTTTAAATTTACTCAAATTTTATTGTAAATAATGCAATTTTTCTATTTAAAAAATTGATTTTTTCCAATTCACTTGATTTTTTTAAATTTAACCTCAATTGTTTTGTAGTCATTTGTCATTTCTTGTGTTATAAATTATTAGGCTTTCAAAGATTTGAAGAGTTTTACATTTCTTTTAATTTACCCTGAATTCTTATTAATTTACCCTGCATTCTTTCGAATTTTTTAATTTACTTGAATCCTTCTAAATCCACTCAAGTCTGCTTAATTCAGTGAAATTATTTTAATTCCCTTTCATTTTTAAGCTTATTTCAAAGTTACTGAATCTCATAAAGTTTTTTTCATATTTTCAAATTGTTTAAAAATAATTTTATTTTATTTTTATTTTACATTGAATTTTTATTGATTTCATCGAATTCTTCTCTTTTATCTTAAATATTTCTCAATGCATTCCAGTCTCACTGAAATCAATGGATCTTTTTGATTTTTTAACATTTTTTCCAATTCATTTGAATTCTTTAGGATGTAAGTTGAAATGTTCTGAAATCTTCTAAATTCATCCTGAATTTGTTACCCTTTGAGGGTGAGAAAAAAGTACCCTATGACCGTAATTATGGTTGATTTGTTTTTATAGCCACTACCACCTCAACAGAGAGCTCGAGCAAGACCAGCTGTCTCGACTCATGTTGTTACACCCAGTAAGTTACATAATTATTTTTGTTTGGAGACTTTTAGTACTTAAATAAGGTTGGATGTAGGTCAGGGAAAACAGGAAAATCAGGGAAAAGTCAGGGAATTTTATGGATTAGAAAACATAAGGGCTTTTGAAAAAAATCTTGCAAAATTCAAGGATAACAAGTTTAATTTGAAATTGTTTTATTCCGTTGATAAAATATTCTATGTTAAAAGTATTACAAGATTAAGATTTTGGTCTTTTAATATCAGTAATTCGTTTGTTTCCTCCTGGCGATTATACTTTTAATTACAAATTTTATTATTTCGGTGAAATTACAGAACGTTGTCACGAAGTCATCCTTTTTGGTTGAAAATTCAAATTTTGTACTGAAATTTTAACTTCTTTTTGTAGAAAATTGACATTTTTGTTGAGAATTCATATTATGGTATGGAAAATTCAACTGAAATCGGTCTTGGTTAAAGATTCGACTTCACGATTAAAACCTACACCTGTTTAATAGAAATTTCATCCTTTTTTTAAATAAAAATGCAACTGTTTGGTCGAGAATTTATCTTCTCTTTCGTTTCTTGGATAAATTCAATTTTTTTATTTAAAATAAAAAAGTTTTTGGTTGAATATTCAGCTACTTTCTTAAATGTTGAACCAGTTCCTTAAAAACTCATTTTTTGTACAATATTCATTATTTTAGTTAAAAATTTATCTCTTGGGTTAAAAGTTGACTTATTTTGTTCAAAATTTATCCTTTTTATTTGAAAATTGAACTGCTCGAGTAAAAGTAAACTCAACTATTTCGTTGAAAATAATTTGTTTGGTTGAACAAAAAATGAATTTCATTTGAAATTCATCTCTCTGGTTGAAAATTTGTCTTTTTTTGTAGAAAATTAATTCTGCTTGAAAGTTCCACTTTGGGTTAAAAATTCAACTAGTTTGTTGAACATTTAATTTTGTTGTTGAAAATTCATCACTTCTGGTTAAGTTCAACTGTTTTTTAATTTTTATTAAAATCTGTTTTTGGTTTAAATATTAACTCATAAATTTCTTTAGATAGTTCACCTTTTTGTTGATAATTAAACTGTTTTAAAAAAATCGTCTTTTTGGCTTGAAAGTTTAATTATTTGGTTGTAAATCAAACAGTTTTTGGTTAAAATTTAATCTTTTTTATCAGAAATTCGGCCACATTGTTCAAATTTTAACTGTGTTGCTGAAACTTTGTATCTTTTGCTTTAAAATTAAAAGTTCAACTTTTTGTTCGAAAATTCAAGTTTTTTATTAAAAAGTAATTCCTTTGGATTGAAAATTGTTCTTTAATGGCCATAGAATCATATTTTTGGTTGACGCAAAAATATATAGTTTTAAATTTGAATCTGAACTTGTTTTATTCCGTTTATATGAAAAATTAGATGCGAAAAATGTTACAAGATTAGTAAGCTAGTCTTTTTCGGTCACCCTGCTTAATGAATATTCTAATTGTATTTTTGTATTTCCCATCTTTTGAAGCGACAACGACTCCGCATGGTGTCCAAAATCTCAGAATAAAGACCGTCAACAAACCGCCAACACAGCTCGCCCAGCATCCGACCCGACCAACGGAAGATACCAGCATTGGAGGAATCGCAGTTGGTAGCAAACATGCAGGTAAGAAGAAATCTAAAAAATAAAAAAATAAAGATTAAACAAAGATGAATCGAGAGTCATGATCATTTTTGTAGGAATCTCATTATGCATGCAAAAATGAGCGGTTTCCTGATTAACTCTGATCCCAAGATCATAAATTCATTTGCATATTTTACATATTTTGCTAACCCTTGAAGATTTTTACGAAAAGACAAGTAAGTTAAAAAACTGCTACCTGAATCAGTTGGGCCAAACTTACAGGAACGTTTTTTTTTTTTTAAATAAACAATAATTTAAATTGTTCCATCTTTCTATTTTTCAGTTGGCGAGCATATTGATGAGTCGAAGAAGCATTTGCCCGATGGCAGAGAAATAACGTTCAACAAAATTAATGGAGGACGAACTTTCCCATCGCTGGTTGTCGTCGCAAGACCGAATCTTTGCACGAAAAATGTCACGCCGCAGTTTGCACAAAAGGAAAGACAAGACTTAGGTAATTGCCCGTTTCTCTCTCTCTCTCTCGAGGACAATATAATATAGATTTGAATAAAGAATTGAAAAATTAAAACTTAACGATTGAACTATTAAATTTTTAGATTAAAATTAATGTATTTTATTGAAAGTTTTAAGATTTATAATTTTATTTAAGAAAGAAGCTTTTTTCAAAATTCAACTATTTCATCATTTTATTTGAAAATTGATCTTTTTTATCTGGTAAAGGTGAACAACCTGGAGTTTTCAGGAAACTTTTATATAGCTGGAAAAACCTGGAAATGTTAGGCTTGAGAGACATATTTTCACAATTTAGAAATACAAATCAATATTCAGAATATTTATTTTAGGCCAGTAGACCAAAAATAATTTACATCAAATTATTTATTTAGGTTTTTGATTGAAAAATCATCTTTTTTAGTTGGAAATTCGTCTTTTTGGTAGAAATTAATCTTATTGGTTAAAAATAAATCTTTTTGTTAAAAATTTAATTAGTATAATTAAAAATTCATCAATTTAGTTAAAAATTCATCTTTTTGTTACAAATTTTTTTTACAACTAAAAATGTAATTATTCCAATTGAACATTTCATCATTTTAGTTGAAAAGTCTTCTCTTTTGTTGCACATCAATGTTTTTTAACTGAAAATTTAATTGTTCAATTTTTAGTTCAAAATTCATGTATTTTATTGAAAATTCATATTTTTAGTTGAAAATTCAGACTCATCATTTTATTTAAGAAAGAACCTTTTTTCAAAATTCAACTATTCCAGCATTTTATTTGAAAGTTGATCTTTTCTACCTGGAAAACGTGAACAACCTGGAATTTTCAGGAAACTAAAAATTTTAAAATTTAATTTTTTGGTTGAATCTTCTTGGTTGTAAAAACAGTTTTCAATTTTTTCTCTCTCTTGACTGAAAGATCTTTCTTAACTGAAAATTGAACATTTGTTAAAAACATTTTTTTGTTGAATTCAGCTGTTTTTGATTGAAAATTAAAATCCTTTTGTTGTTGAACAAATTAAATTCCGGCGACTTTTCTTTTACTTTTGAGATTAATTTTTGAACCATTCCACTGTTTTATTTTCTGATATTATAGTTTTAACCAGAAAAAATGTACTAAAAATTTGATGTTAATTTTTTTTCTACTGGAGTAAAATCAATCATTTTGAATATTAATTTTCAGTTTGAGCGACATATTTTCACAATTTAGAAATAAAAATCAATATTCAAAATATTTATTTTAGACCAGTAGACCAAAAATAATTCACATCAAATTTTTTATTTACGTTTTGGTTGAAAAATCATATTTTTTAGATGAAAATTTGTCTTTTTCGGTAGAAATTAATCATTTTGATTGAAAAATTATCTTTTTTAGTTGTAAATTCGTCTTTTTCGGTAGAAATTAATATTCTTGGTTGAAAATAAATCTTTTTCTTAAAAATTTAATTATTATAATTAATGATTCATCAATTTACTTTAAAATTCATCTTTTTGCTTGAAATTTTTATTTATATAACTGAAAATGTTACTATTCCAATTGGATATTTTATTATTGTCATTGAAAAATAAGCTATTTTGCTAAAGATTAATTTTTTTAACTGAGAATCTAACTATTCAATTTTTAGTTCGAAATTCATGTATTTTATTGAAAATTCAAAGACGCATCATTTTATTAAAAAAATAACCAGTTACAAAATTCAGCTATTCCATCATTTTATTTGAAAATTGATCTTTCCTTACCTGGAAAACGTGAAAAACCTGGAATTTTTAGGAAGCTTTTTTATATCTAATTGCAATATAAAATTGAATAACATTTATTCTTCATTTATAAAAGTAGCTTTATATGACTTATTTAAATATTTGGTTGAAAATTAGTTTTTTTTTATATTGAAATTAATATTTTAACTAAACATTTAACAATTTTATTTTTGTTTGCAAACTCATCTACTTGGTTGAAAAAAAGGTTTGCAATTTTTTCTCTCTCTTGACTGAAAAATTTGGTTAAAAATTTAATTATTATAATTAAAGATTCAACATTTTAATTCAAAATTCATCTTTTTCATTGAAAATTTTTTTTATAACTGAAAATGTAAATATTCCAATTGAATATTTTATCATTTCAGTTGAAAATCCATCTCTTAAGTTGAACATTGATGTTTTTACCTGAAGATTTAACTATTTAATTGTTGGTTGACAATCTATTTTTCTTATTTGAAAATTTGTGTATTTCGCTGAAAATTCGTTTTTTTTTTTTGGTTTGCTAAAATTTGTTTTTTTAACTTCAAATTTAACTATTCAATTTCTAGTTCAAAATGCATGCATTAAGTTGAAAATTCGTCTTTTTTGCTAGACATTAATCTTACTTATTAGTTGAAATTCAATTTTTTGTTGAAAATTCAACTATATCAGTTAAAGATTCATAATATTAGTTAAAAATTCATCTCTTTTGTTCAAAATTCAACTATTCCAATTAAGTATTTCATCATTCAAATTGAAAATCCATCTCTTTAGTTGAAAATTAATGTTTTTAACAGATTTATTTATTTAACTGTTGGTTGACAATCTATTTTTCTTATTTGAAAATTGGTGTATTTCGGTGAAAATTCGTTTTTTTGTTTTGCTAAAATTTAATTATGTAACTGAAAATATAACTATTTCAGTTTTGGTTAAAAATTTATCTTTTTAACTGAAAATTCATGTTTTCTGTTGAATATTCGTTTTTCTTGGTAGAAATTAATCTTCTTGATGGAAAATTCATATTTTTTGTTGAAAGTTCATCTTTTTGATTGAAAATTCAACTATTTCAGTTAAAGGCTCATCATTTTAGTTAAAAATTTACCTTTTCTTTGTTTAAAATCAAACTATTTCACTTTATAATTCATCAGTTTAGTTGAAAATGAATTTTTTTAACTGAAAATTGAACTGTTCCATTTTTGGTTAAAAATTGATATTTTTAGTTGAAACTATTTGGTTGAAAACTCGTCTTTTTTAACTTACAGTTCATTACTTTGTTGAAAATGGTATTTTTTGGTAGAAAATTAATCTTCTTGTTTGAAAATTCATTTTTTTGGTTGAAACTAAAAGTAATTGGTCGAAAGTTTCACTCTTTTGTTACAAATGTATCTATTCGAATTGCAGGTTCATTATTTTAGTTGCAAATTCATTACTTTAGTTTTGTTGTTGTTGTGAAATCTTAATTTTTAAACCGAAAATTTGACATTCCATTTGGTTGAAAAATTATTTTTTTTTTACTTCAAAATTCAACTACTTAGTTGAAAGTTTATATTTTTGTTTGAAAATAAAACTAGCTTGTTGAAAGCGAAACTCTTTTGTTAAACATTTATCGTATTGGTTTAAAATAATCTACTCCATTTATAGAATCATTCTTTAATTCAAAAATTCAATACTTTTATTGAAAATTTATTTCTTTTGTTGTAGAAAATTAATTTTTTTAAAGTGAAAATTTAACTATTCATTTTTTGTTTGAAAACTGACCATTTTTTAGTTCAATATTGAACTATTTAGATGAAAATTAATACTTGTTGCTTGAAAATTAAACTATTTGTTTGAGAATTCATGTATTTTATTGAAAATTTGTTGTTTTTTTTTATGCAGAAAATTAATTTTGTCTTTAAAAATTAATCTTATTGCTTGAAATATTAGGGACACATTCAAGAAATTATTAATTATTTTATAAAAAGTTTAAAATATGTGAATTGTCAGGATTTGAGTAGACACTCCGATTGAAAACTTTTAAATCTTTGTCATTTATTTCGACCAAAACTTAGGAATAATTCCATTTTTTTTTTTTTTTTTTTTTTTTTGGCAGATCTTCAAGTGAAGAGTGTGTTGATGTACTCGGCCACAAAGTTTGCAGAGTGGCTAATTCAGCAAGGTCTCGTCAGGTCGGAGCAGTATTGTATGCAACATAGTACAAATTATCAGAAGGTGAAACTGGAACTCGGCATGTACAGTGACACCGGTACTTTCCCTTATTCCGGCGGTTACGTTTGGATCTCCTCATGCTGTCCGGATCGATTCGTTTCCGTGTTCTCTGGTTCAATTTTTCAAGGCGCGCCACACACTCCCACCGTTCTTCTAAAATTAATTTACCACTGGGCATGTCAAACGAACATTCAGAACGTCGTCTCCTGGGTCAAAGTCTCCAACGTCTACGTGAAGAACTTCTACACGAATCTTCGCAGCATCTGCACGGCTGCTGTCTGGGACAAGAGTCGAATGATGGGTGGCAAGAATTCCATGATTCAGGTGGGCGTCATTAGTCTGGGAACTACATCGCAGGATGGAAATTTGCGCCAGGTGAAGGTTGAGGTTCTGGGTGTTTTGGATCCGGACTCGTCGGAATTGAGGCTGCGTGCGTGCGAGCCAGTCATTGAAGGCGAAAGGTCGTATAAGCGACGCTTCAACAATATACTGAGTCCCCTGAAAGACTGGGTTCACAAGGATTCCAAGATTTTGACGGATTTTACTGTTGACAAAAGCACCCTGCAAGAGATGGGCTTTGCCAATGTCACCCAGTCGGCTTTCAGTGAACAGACGCCCCGAAATGTCACAAGCAATTACCATATTATGGAGTATTTGAGGAAAATAGTGCCGCGAATGTTTCAGAATACGCTGAGTTTGCTCAGCCGGCAGATGATTCAACAGTTTCTGGATGAATTGGTGTGGAGGGAAATGTTTGGCTCGACCGCGGCCAAGGCATTTAACAATATCATCATTCATATTGCTGAACAGACGAAATTGGACACGTGTGAGTTTATTATCTTGGAATTATTGGTCAAGATTGAGGATAGTTATCAGGGTGGCAATCAGGGAATTTTATGGGCCAGGTTAAAGTCAGGGATTTTGAAGACAAACAAATTTTTAAAGACAGGGAATTTCTATAAGAGTAACTTTAAATAACTGTCGAGGATAATAAATTACATATTTTTTAATTTGATATTTTTTAATACCGCTTATAAAAGATTCTATGTTAAAAATGTTTACAGGATTTATATTCTAATCTTTGTATATAATATTCGAGGAAAATTAATTATTAATTAATTAATTATGGCAATTTTTATTTAGATTAAAATATTATTTAGTTGAAAATTGAACACATTAGTTTACAAATTCAACTGTTTTAGTTGAAATTTAATATTTTTTCGATAAAAAAAAAACAGTTTTTTGGTTGAAAGTTAATCTTATCTACTACATTATAGTAAAGTAAATTATATTAGTATACCTACTGTTACATTATTTGTTGAAAATTCATCTTTTTTTGT
>JAWWLR010203430.1:0-15628 GCA_035041075.1 Acraspis erinacei | reverse complement strand
TGTTTACTTGGGGGTGTTCCGGGTTGTTGATTACGAGTCTGAAGTATTTAAAGCAAATGCTCAAGTCATAATGGGACATATCTCGTAATTTCAAATTGCCGTAACTTGGTAAAGGAAAATGGTAATTGAACTCTGGGACTCTCAAATTAAAGAGAAAGATCAGTACTATATGATAGAACTAAATAAAAAGTCCCCAAAAAATTTGTATCTTCTGCACATGACCTCAAAAGTAGCCAAAAACGCAATTTTTTGGGTACATAACCTCAAATATCTTAAAATCCTGACGTGATGGGCCATTTCTGACTCCGGATTCGGATTCTACGTAAAAAATTACTTTGAAAATGACCCTCTACTTTCCAACAACTGACATGACCCCATTATTTGTAGGCCTGTGTAATTTACCGGCAGTTGAAACTAAAAACGTAATCCATGTATGCCCTCATGTACCAGAATCTAAGCATCCTTATATCCTTTTGTGTGGCGAGTTATATCTTTCACTTTCTGAACGTCATATTCCGAACTGGGCTTGCGTTTTGTATTAAAAACTGCTGACGTTAAATATACAGAAAGTAGGTTTATGAGGTCTAGATCTTGTTTATAACAGAAAATAAGTCGTGAAATGATTTTATATCATGGATTGAGTAATTTAAATGGTGTTTTCAAGTTTTATGTAACGTAATTTTCCTGCAGTTTTTCTTAACGATGTAAGATTAAGCTTGGCCCCTCTTGCAATTCAAAGGCAGATGCGTATATTATATTTAAGTCCGAAATATTGCCGAACATTATTAAATTTGCATAGAATACATCATATGTGATACTTAATATCATTAATATTATTTAATGAAGGTCCTGAACCCAAATGTATTGTCACCTCCATTAGAAATAGCTTTCGTAATTTTACAAAATATTTTTGTAAGTCTAATAAGAATATAATATAATGTGGAATAAGTCCAGACAACTCGTGCTAAAAAATATCTTTTTACCCTATTGAGTACACAGAAAAAAAGTTGGACACGCGTGGATTAAGAACGCCCAAGGAGTGCCGTCGTTCGCTGAGATCAGAATCGTACGAATTGTAAATTGCAACCGTCGACGTTGAGTTCATTCCTGTCTCGCAGAGTTAAACTGTATAATGCAAGTGTAAATTAATTTGTAACAGCGTCGGATCAACGCACGTTGATTCACAGCAGCTGACATGCAGAGCGTACAGCGCTAAAAAGATAAAAGACTGTGTTTCCGCATGTACGAAATCGGTGCAGTCGGCATTGTGTGGTGCGCGCAGCTTAAGAGTCGAATGCCGGGTAGTGGGGGAAGATGTAACTCGTAATGGTACCATTTATATGTATCTGAAATTTCAACCCGTTTGTTGTATCCAATCTTTTTTTGAGTTAATTTGTTGAAAGATTAGTTAAGGTATAAAGCTGCGATGCAATGCCAAAAGTTTATTGAATCCAGTCATAGAACAAAAAGTTGACAAAAAACACTTAAAAATAGATTTGCGTATTTATTATACTATCCTCACAACAATTTATGTAATAGAGACGATTTACCTGCCCATAAATAAAACATCATAAAGGCCATAACATTGAACGCGCCAAAAACCAATTTTCAAAAACTACCCCTATTGAAAACAAAACTAACCCCTATGTAAAAACACAAAATGGCAAAGAACAAAGAACACAAGATTTTTTTGATAATCTTGGGCTCCCAAATTCCCACAAAAATTACAAAACCCATTCAACCGTCTGTTAAAGAAATCACCCCATTGCAAAAAAACAAATCTAGGAACTCCAAATGCATAATAATTTCGACCTTATTTTGGGCTCTCGCATGCGCCTCACAAAAATGTTAACCACCACACCTATGTACAAGAAAACCATCCCACTTCTAAAAACTTACAACCGAAAAAAAAGAATCCTTGCAATTTTTTTGTGAGAACCACCCCTAAATCTTAAGAATCAAACAACTATTTATAAAAACGGATTCGAGTTTTCAAGATAGTCTGCTTACACTGCAAAGTTAGGAAAAACCTATTTTATTGTGTCATATTTACCCTACAAAAAGGGGTTATTTTCTAACGTTCAGTGTAGGAGCCTCAAAATCAGGGTCAATATTTTTTTAAATCACAAAAATCAGACTCCATTATCATTGTGAAATTCTAAAAATTATAGTTTCTTGACAAAGTCTATTTTGCTCGATGACAAGGGTTTTTTTTAAAGTAAAGGGGTGGAGCCCAAAAATCGGTGTTTTTTTAGGAGACCAACAATCAGAGACTCTATTTACACTGTAAAGTTCTGAAAAAGATTTTTTTACTAAGTATTTTCTGAGTGGTAATCCGGGGTTTTCTAGTATATAAAATTACTAGATGTGGATTTCTGGGGTTGTTCAATATTATTGTTTAATATTATTGTGAGGTTCAGAACATTATCTGGAGTTCTTCTAATGTAAATATTGTCTCTACTTTCACATACAATATTTTTGGCAGTTTTATAACGAGTTTCTTGTGAATTATTTTCCTAAATGTAGTATGGGTGGATATTGGGTTTGTTTTATATTATTGTTGTGTTGAGAAAATTTTTCAAAAAACACAGTTTGTAGAATTTTACTGGGTAAATGAAGTCTCTGATTTAACGGCTCTTAAAAATACCAACACCGATTTTAGAAATCAACCCCATTACGTCAAAAAAAAAATTCTGTTAACCACGCATATGATACTTTTAAAAACAATAATTTTCATAATTTGGCAGTATATATAGAGTTTCTGCTTTTTTGGCTACTGAAATATACGAACACCATTTTTTAAGCTTCAATCCTTATTGTTAAAACACAACCCCGGGTTATCACCCGGATAAGACTTCCTCATATACAATAATTTTTAGACATTTAAAGTGTAAATAGGAAAACTGATTTCCCGAATCTTTAAAAATATCAACACCCCTTTTTGGACTGCAACCTTTAAAATATAAAAACAACCCCTGGTTTTCACGGAGATAATAATCTGTCTAAAAACAATCATTTTTACAATTTTACATTACAAATAGGATCACTGATTTTTGTACTTTTAAAAAATACCAACACCAATTTTTAAGCTACAACCCCTAATGTAAAAAAACAACCCCGGGTTATCACGCAGATAAGACTTCGCCAAAATTAATCATTTTTAGAATTTTGCAGTGTGAATAGTATCGCTGATTTTCCGAACCTTTAAAAATACGAATACCTATTTCTGGACTCCACTGCTTTAAGTGCAAAGTCAACCCCTGGCTACAACGCAGATATGACTTAGTCAAAAGATAGTCCTTTTAGGAATTTTACAGTGTACATAGAGTACCAGATTTTTGAGCTCCTCAAAATTATCGACACCAATTTTTGGGCACAAACGCGTGGCGTTAAAAGACAATCCCTTGTTATTATGCAGATAAGAGTTTAGAAAAAAATAATCTTTTTTGGAATTTCACTGTTGCAAAAGAGTCTGAGTTTTGGGCTCTTTAAGAAACAAAAATGCGGATTTTAGGGCTCTACCTTTATGTTAAAAAATAAACTCTAGTTATATGGGAGATTTAAAAAAAGCCTTGTTCTCACGAAGATAATACTTTGTCAAAAAATAATCATTTTCATAATTTCACATTGTGAATATGATCACTGATTTTTTGGCGCTTTAAAAATACCAACACCGATTTTTGGGTTGGACACCTTTACTTTGAAAAAAGCCCTGATTATCACGGAGATAAAACTTTGTAAAAAAAATCATTTTTAGAAATTTATATTTCAAATAGGATCACTCTGTAAAAATACCAAAACCGATTTTTAAGCTTTAATCCTTAGTGTTAAAAAATAACTGCGGGTTATCACACAGATACGACTTTTTCAAAAAATTATCATTTTTAGAATTTTTAAGTGTGAATAAGATCAATAATTTTTGGGCTCTTCAAAAATAGTAATTTCGTTAAGCCTTAACACCCAAAAAAAAACCCTCCGTACACTGCCAGTATCTTTAGCCTGCTTGAATATTCAGATTCGTGATTATAGTTAGGTGTTTGAGTTTTTTGTTGTAGGGGTGCTTTTTACGCAATATTCCGTATATAGGTTTTGTGCATAGAATTTTTTTTTAATTTTTGTGTTGTGCAATGGAGAGCCCAAAATGAGCTTAAAATTATTGTGTTCTTTTTTTTGAGTTTGAGTTTTTACATAGAAATTCGTTTTATTTTTAGTAGTGCTTTTTTTGAAAATTGGTTATTAGCGTTTTCAAAAGCCCAAAACAAGCCCAAGATTCTGATGTGTTTTATTTTATTTTTAATTTGCATATAGCAACTCCACTCGAAAATCACTCGGCAAAAATCGGCATTAGAGCCAAAGAAGCCTAAAATTCTGATACTAAGAAATTTGGAAATTTCGATTGTGGAGGTGCTAGCTTGATGGAATGCAAGTACACGAGCTTATATAGAAAAATATTCTGGACAAACTTCTAATAAAATTATGAGTTTAATTATTAATAAACGTTTTTTTTAATTATTAATAAATGTTTAATAAATGTTATTAATATATTGTAATATTATAATGTCTTTATAATACATCTTCGGCACTTCGAATTAAAATTTCGAGGAAGAAAATCCTAATTACTCTTCCCATGGCGCCAGAACTTTCTTGGGTCAGATGCGGTAGAGGGGATGGTTCGATCGAAAAAGGTTTCTTACTTTATGAAGAACAACTCAACCATTTATAACTTCAACGATTTGGAAACTGACTTAAAATTAAAGCTCAATCCTCAGATGCTCTACAAACTTCACGACTTACGACTAAAAGCTAACATGTTTACTAATGTAACTGAGAGTGGGGGAGTTATCGTTAATATTTTAATGAGATCGGCAATCACTTTATCAGCTAATGGGTGGGTCAAGTGCGTCAGCAATTAAAATATTTGAGGGTCAAGTTAAGGGAACAGTGTTCTGCAAAATAAATTATTATACATAAATAATTAGAAATATCATCAGTTAAACAATTTGAATGCAAGATAAGAGAAACATTGCTAAAACGTCATAATAGGGGAAACTCTGAAACCGACTGAAACGTTTCACAGCGAAACTTGGATATTATTTTCTTGGACGATTCTCCGATCGACATTTTTTTCAATCTTCGGAGAGCAGTATTAAAAATTTCTACCTTCTACTTTCAAATCATAATTTTACAATTAAATTGAATTTTATTATAAATGAAAGAATGGGATTTTTTCATAAATTTCAATGTTAATTTTTAGCGGAGATTGATAAGTTATTTTATCATATTTATAGAATATTTTTCAATTTTTATTAAGTTACGATACTTATTTTTTATTTTATTTGTCTACTTTTTAGATTTATAATTTAAAATTTGAATCCTTATTTTTAAAATACTCAAAATTTAAGAATTTTCATTAAGATATGTATATAATTCAAGAGTTTTCAAACTTTGTCGTTTTCATGCCTTAATTTTTAAATTCCTGAAATTTCGAAGATTTAGAACTCAAAATTGACTTTTTTAATTGTAAATCTTTCAAAATTTTAAACATTTCGAAAAAAATTTTCTAATTTATATAGCTTGGAATATTATTATAGAAAATTAAATAATTTGTTATTTTATCGTTCCAAATTAATTTTTTTATTTTTATGCATTTAAAATTGCAGAACTTTCAATTTTAAATTTTTCAAATTAAAGAGTTTTTAATACTGATAATTTACAATTGAAACTCGTTGTAATTTGAACGATTTACATTCAAAATTTCTTTAGTTTAAAACATTTAGGATTGAAAACTTAACTTCTCTCAAATTCAAGACTTTCGAAGTAATTCTTTAAAATTGTAGAAATTGGAATTCCAAATCTTAAAAATCAAGGATTTTTTGGTTTTGACAATTTAGAATAAAACATTATGCAACTTTACGTTAAAAAATTTCAAAGCTGTAATTTTTATGATTTCAGTTCAAAGTTCTTTTAAAAATACTTTTAAAATATACAAAATTTTCAGTTTCTCCTTTTCAATATTAAAATAATAAATACAAATTTAAGTTAAGGCCTGTATTTTAAATCAATCAAGGAATTTCGCTTTTTACTGCACAATTAAAGAAGAAAAGTTAGGTAAAATTTATTATCTTCTCGAAATTAATCAAAATCGCGGCTAGAATGGCAATTAAAAGAAACATACGATAATTTCAAAATCGAATAAAAATTTTTTAATGCGACAAATGCTTTTTCGAATTTTTCAGAATTTGAAATTAAAGTACCTGAATGGGAAACGTAATTAGAATAGCCTAAAATTAAATATGAATAATTAAGCATTTTAGGGGACCACTGAAAAATCCAGAAAAATAAAATTACCGAAAATGTAAAATTTCCGAATTGGAACATTCCCGAATAATGAAATTTGCGAATAATAAACTTGCCGAAAAAATAAAAATACAGAATTGGAAAATTGCCGGCAATTAATACTATTGCCTAATTGGAAATATCCGGAATTTTAAAATTCCCTACAGAAAATTGTTGAATTATAAAATATCCGATTTGGAAAATTCCCGAATTTAAACAATTGCAATTCTTTATAAATATGTTTTATTTATTGTAAATACGATAACGAATTTTTATTTCTTTAAATTATTTTTAATGCTTAAAATTGCGAAAATTATTTCGAGGTACAAATTTGGTGAAATTTAATTTAATACACCTTCTGAATTTGACCAAATTTATCCCTCGAACAAAAAAAAAAATCACCCAATGTTTTTATCATACCTTATAACGATTTTCAAAAAAATATATATAAATTTAAAATTGGATTTTTGCGAACGCTTTTTGTATCTTTTTAAATACTATGCACAGTAAGAAAAATTCGTAACCCAGAAATACTTTATTTAAAATTATTGTTATTTTAAATCGAAACAAGAATTTTCAAAATTTTAAACATTAAAATATTTAGAAAAAATAAAATTTCCTTATTGTATTTGTAATAATTATATGTAATCAAATCATTAAATGATTAATTATTTGTAATCATTAAAATAAAAATATTGTTATTGCTTAAATTCGGGAATGTTCCAATTCGGATATTTTATAATTGGGCAGTTTTCTGTCGGGAGTTTTATTATTCGGGAATTTCCCAATTTGGTAATATTATTAACTGCAGGGAATTATATTATTCGGGAATTTTCCAATTCGGTCTTTTTTATTTTCGGAAATTTTTTTATTCGGGAATTTTTCAATTCGTAAATTTTACAGTGTCGGGAATTTTACTTTTCGGGATTTTTCAGTGGTCTCAATTTTTGATAAAGATGATATTGAAGATAACAAAAAGGTAAAAGAAATGATGAGGGTATCAATAACAATAAAATTTAGAATTGGACTAGGGAACAAATTCAAGAAAAAAATCAACAAAGACAATTTATACAATTTATACAGATAACGAAAAGTAATTTCCTAGATTTTTTAACCCGAGATTTTAAAACAATAGTAATAAACATCAAAATAATTCTCGATAAAAAAAATACCCACGATATAGTAACAATTATAATAACGGGTATGAAAATTTTAATGGATTTTCATAGAGCTTTAAAAATGTTGATTTTTAAATTCAAAATAATATCTGCATTTTTTAAAAACCTTTTAAACTTAAAAATGATTTTTCAACCTCTTCAAATTTTTAAAAAATTTCTTGAATTTACTTCATTTCATTTTTTTTATTCTTTAATCTTACCAAATTAAAAAAATTTACTTTAGAATCCCCTACACTTTTTCTAAATTTGGGGAAATTTTTTTCAATCTTACCCTGAAGTTAAAAGTTCATTTTTCAAAAGAAAAATTCATAAAAATTTTTTCCGTTAATCTTAGGAAAATTCTTTATTCAGCCTTTCAAAATTTTCACACCTTCTAATATTACCACAATTTACCAATTTTTCGTGAATATTTTCTTTTAAAACTCTGCAAACTTAAAAAAAAAGATGCCTCAAAATCTGTCAGATTCTTCTTTGACAATTTTATATATATTATGGAAATGATTGAAAATGTTTTGCATTATTTTCCAATTTTTATTATTTATACGATTTATTTTCGTACAAAATATAACGTTTATTTTGATTTTAGCAAAGCTTTAAATCTTTTAAGGAATTCGCAATATAAAATGTCTTTCCTTCTTTTTCAATAAAATCCGTACATTCGAAGAAATATGCATCAATTCTGCAATTGCTAAATTATTTTAAAAAATTTTGCGTCTCACATACTTAAAAAATTAAAGAGTTCAACAGATACGAAAATTATGCAAACAAGTGAAAATTAAATAAAAATGTGGTAATTTATTAAATACTGATTAATAAAGATTTATGAAAAGAATAAACAGAAATGCATTAGTCGACAATAATTCAAAATCATTACATTATTTATCACGATTATAACAAAATCCTTTGCATGAAAATAGGTAACCTCGATATTGGTAGTAATGTTGTATAGTAGGAATCGTCAAAGTTCAATTGTCCAAGTTCGTGGCGCCACCTCAGTGGTATATTATAAACTACAAGTTTTTTTTATATTTCAATTATCGGTAGAGGGCTCTTTGTGTGTAAACTAAATTTGTTTTCCTTTTATCAAATGGAACAATTACACTTGTTGTATTTAAAATGTTGACTGCGTAGTAATAATTGCGACTACCTGAATTCAGTTTTTTAAATTACTTGTAAATTTGCCGACGTTCCATGAAAACTGCAGTTCACGTCTTCAGGGCTGACCTGAGACTGAGGTATTAGGTTATGTTGTTTTTAGTAGATTTTAAAAAGATTTGCAATTGATGTTGATAAAGTTTTTCAATTGGAAAGAAAGTATCGAGCGCGGAGCGCGAGTTTCGTAATGAGAATTTAATCGTCAAAGCCGTAGGTGCTCTTAGAACCTTCTTTAAAAATAAATTGAAAAAAACTAGGGTTACGATTTATGGCTGTAATTCCTCAGAAGTTTAAATCACAATTTTCGATATAACCTATAATAGTTATATTTAAAAAAAAATCTTAGTCAAATTGTACGCATTAAACGTACGAAAACGAGCGCGAAACGTGAGAGCGTACCCGCGCGTTTGGGCGCGCTCAAACTTGGCACGAGGCGCCGGGCGCGCGGCTAGTATTGAGACTGTGCGCGCGCAGCAGGCATATTTTTTTAAAATCTATACCACCTTTTTTACATCTGAAATCGATAGAGCGGGAAATTCTATATTTAAATATGTATGAGTACATTGTAACCTTGAAACTTATTGTAAGGTCATTGCAACTTAAAGAAGGTCTTCATACCTCTGGTTCAAGGTTAAATTTGAACTAAGGCTGGAGTACATATACGAACATAAAATACACAACTCTATCGATTCCAGATGTAGAAAAGGGGATTTCCAATGGAAGCAAATTGACCGTGGAATGACCTTAAAGTTCATAGGCAAGGTCATTCTTAAGGTCACTACTAAATATGCGTTGTTGAAGTTAGTAGCTTTGCTCGTTAGGAAAAGATTTTGAAAAGTTTCTATTAACAGAGTTATGCAGAGCTTGTTTAAGTTTAAATGACCTTAGAGTGACCTTCAAGATTTTTCCAGGTTAACTTAAAAAATGGAAACCTTCTTTTACATGGGTCATCGATAGAGCTGTAAATTTTACTTCCGAATATATACTCAGGTACAGCCAACGTATATTGACCCATTTAGACCAAAAAAAATTGAAAACACATGTCATAAGATTTCTAAGAGAGCTATTGAGCCTGATTTTGAAAATAGGCTCTCAATTTTTTATAAATAAACAAATATGACGAAAAAATGACCATTTTTCTATTTGACGTTCCCGGTGATCGTCATTGGAAATTGTTGAAATCGCCTAAGATTCATAGAGTAACATAAGTTCAGAATATGCCAATATTGCATAAAAAAACAAATAAATATTTATAAACAAATTATTTATTGAAAGCATGTTTTTTCAAGTTTTTCCGCAATTTAACGTTCTTTAAGTTATATTGCAAGAAATTTGAATAAAACAATAGAATGATATAGACGTTTTTTCTTTAAATTATTATTGATAACTTTATAAAAAAATTTAATAAACAAATGCATTATTCAGCTATTTGTCGGCAGCAAAATTAGTTTTTTTCAATGACATTCCTTTCAGTTGGGAAATTCATGACCATTTCAGCAGAATGCATACCTAGTTGATACTTTTATGATTTTTTAAAACTATTTTAATAAAAAAAAAACATGGATAATGCAATTGTTAAAAGAAACTTTTTTATGAAGATTTTTTTAATTTGGAACTTCATGATAATTTCAGAAAAAATGCATAGATTGTAGATCAAATGTATTATTTGTTAAAAAAATTTAATAAATAAATGCATTATTAGAGCATCTTTTGATGGAAACATTTTTTTCGATATCAGACTTTTTGATTTGGATCTTTATATTAAATTCAGAAATATTCATGATTATTTGATAAATTTTATTATTTATTATATTATAATATTTTTTTATAATTGGGAACTTAATCATAATTTCATTAGAATTCCTGCTTAGTTAAAGAAATCCTATGCTATTTTAAAAAAATTTAATAAACATATGCATTATTTGGGAATTTGTAGGCGAAAAAGTTACTATTTTTTTTATCTCAATCCTTTCAGTTTCAGTTTTTTATTACTTTCGTCTTTGAAATAAAACTGGAACTTTAGAATAATGGATTTGTTTTGTAAAAAATATGAAAATTTATCAACTTATTATGAATTTTGCTAAAATTATCATGAATTTCCCACTTAAAAATACTGCATCTGCATAATCCATCTGTTTATTAAAATGGTTTTAAAAAAGCATTAAATTGAAAAAAAAATTCCCTAAAAAAGCTCGAATAATGCGTTTATTTATTAAATTTGTTTTAAAAAATCAGAAAAATAATCAACAGATTAAAATTTTTTCAAAAAGTAGCATAAAATTCCTAATTTCAAAAATGATATGAACAAAAACCAATTTCTCTCTCGAAAAATGCCTGATTAATACATTTTTCCATTGAAATTGTTTATATTATTAACAACAATAATCTCAAGAAGAAATTTCTTTATCATAATATTGTTTTTATCCAAACTTCTTGTTATATAACTTTAAAAAACGCTATGATGAGGAAAATCGTAATTTAGTTTTTTTAAATTTAAAAATGTAATAATAATTTGAATTCTATACATTGTGGGACCATTTCCCGCCAGTGTGAAAAAAAAATTTTTCAATTTATTTTTAGAACACCCTACTCCGTGCGTTTTTTGACCCTCAGCTTGTTTTCGATATAAAATAGTACACATGAATTTCAAGATTTTTTTAGCATATGAAGTTTAAGGCTGCGTAGATTAGGTGTCTAAATAATTCTTGTTTTTCACTTTTGAAGCTATAATTTGCACCAGCGCTAGGTTGGTCTCAGACTTATCTTATTTACAGGTATCGCAATATTTACCTTTTATTATTTTAGTAAAACTGAAAATATTACAAATACTCGTTTTTTTTAAACTTTTCTATTTTTGTGGTTTCCAATTTCTATAGTCTTCTTTTAATGATATTTCGAATTAAATAATATTTTGAATAAACAAATCAGGGGCCATGCATGAGGATGATTCCAATTTTATTTGTTCGAATTTTTATGCATGCGGTCCGGAAATTTGTTCGAATTTATATAAAAAAAATATATATCCATTTTTTAATTTTGAAAAATAAATTATATCTAGGGGTGGCGCAAGCCCCATGAAGTTTAATACGTATTTCCTATAATATCAAAAAATCGTATTTGGAAGTTTTATTCAGAATCGTCAATATTAACATAATCCAGTTAAAACTCAACAATTCTTTTCATAATTAGGCATTATTGCTAATTACATATAATACATAAATACAAAAACTTTAAAAAATTTATTATTGTTTCTAGCAATTTTCTCTTAAATAGAGTTAGAAAGTCGAAGTTTTCTCCAAAACTTTCAACTTTTGATTCAATTTTTATATAGAGTGAGTTAATAATTACAGTTAAAAAACGTGAATTTATGATAATTTATTATGATTTTTAATATTTTTTATAATAATTCTAGAAATTGCGGTTTTTTCAAATTTTTTTTCTCACTTTTTCAACAATTTTAAATTAGAATGTGGTAAATAATTAACTTAGTTTAATATAATTAATTATTTAACCTTTTTTTAAATTATTTTTAATTATACTATATTCGAATAATGCTAGAAGGTTTCGGTTAATCTCCAATTTTAAGCTATTTGTTTACCTCTCACTTGGATTGAGTTAATAATTAATTCAATTTAGCAGAAATAATCATTCAAACAAATTAATATTGTTCAGAACTATATTCTTCTTTATTAATGCTAGATATTTGGGGTTTATTTTAAAATTTTTAAGTTATCATCTACTTTTCACTTAATAAAGGAATTCGTAATACAAGTTGAGAAGCATAGTTTTTTTAACAAGTTGTTTTTTAGTCATGAAACAGAGCTCCTTTTTTTCTGAAACTATTAGTTTTGCTTTGACTTTTTATTTATATACAAATAATAAGTAAATCTGAACAATAATAAGTTTTTAAATAGTATTGTATTTTATTAAGTTAATTATTTTTTATCTTTTCTCAATGTTCAAAAAAATTAACTTACGCAAGGACCTACCTTTAATGTATACATTTTCTTATTTGGTTGAAAATATAACAATTTTTCAAAAGGTATACTGTTTTATTGAAAAAATAATTTAATAAAGATTAACCTATTGTTTAAAATTTATATTTTGATGCCGATAAGTCAACTAAAATCTTTTTTGGATGCAAACTAATCGTTCTGATTTGTCCTTTTGATTTAAAAGTTCATATTTTTTAGTAGAAACATTGCATCTTTCCTGCATAAAAATGCAACTGCTTTGTCGAAAATTCGTATTTTTGTGCTGAAAATTCAATTTAAATCTATTTGGATTAAAATGAAACCTTTTTTTTTAATTTTACGCTTTTATTTAATAATTCACCTATTTTAGTAGAATTTTCATCTTTCTTGGATAAAAAATACAAGATTTGAGTTAAAAATTCAACAATTTTGTTAAAAAGTCAGACCTTCTGGGTTAAAAGTTCTGCTATTTTGTTGAAAATTTAACTATTACGCAAAAAAGTTTACTTTTTGTTTGAATTTAAATTTTTAGTGTTGAAAAGAGAACTGAAATCTTTTCTGGATGAACAAGAAAATATATTGTTGATTTTTTCAATTCAAAATTCTTGTATAAGGATGCAACAGTTTGGTAGAAAATTAAAATATTTTGTTAAATAGTCATTCTTTTTGGTAAAAAAAAGTCTAGGGTTTTGTTGAAATTTGAATTATTTGCTATTAAATACACTTATTGTTTAAAATTTGTATTTTTATTAAAAGATCAAATTCTAGTGTTTAAAACTTAACTGAAGTCTTTTTTTATGAAAATTCAACTACTTAAAGAAATGTTAATCAAAATTCGTCTGATTTAAGAGAAATTTAATGTTTTGTGGACAAAAATGAAACTATTTGGTAGAGAATCCCAACATTTTCTAAAAACTTCAACCTCTTTAGTCAGAAATTCGTCTTTTTGGATTGAAAATTTTTGTTTTCGTAGAAACTTATTTTTTTTTAATTCAACTTTTGATCGTGAAAAGTCAACTGAAATCCTTTTAAACAAAAAAATCAGGTATTTTTTATTGAAAATTTATTTTTCGAATTTAAAAATTCATCTGTTATAGTAGAATTTTCATTTTTTTCAAAATAAAAATCCAAATTTTTGGTTAAAAATTCTTTTCCTTTGTTTGAGTATTTAACTATTTTGTTTGAATAATTTGTTTAAATCACTTTATTCGGATATCATTTTTTTAGGACTTATATTTTTAGTAAGAATTAATCTTTTTTGCTGAAAAATTCTCCATTTTGTTGAGAACTTAATAGTTTACGTAGCCTTTATTTATTTTCAGCCTTATTTTTAGTTTAATTTAGTTTTATTTTTTTGCTAAAATAAAACAATTTCTTTGGTTTGAAATTTCATTTTTGTTGGGTAAAAATACATCAGTTTCTTTATTTTCTGAAAATTCGTCTTTAAGTTTAAATTTTGTTTGTATAAATTTAATCTTCTTTTTATTGAAATATAAAATATGGCATTTGTTTGTTGGAAGTTTATCTTTTTAGGTTGAAAATTTAACTATGATGTACAAAATTTAATTGTTTTATTTTTAAATTTAACTATATTGTTAAAAAGCCATTTTTATAGCAGAAAAGAGATTTTTTTTGTTCAAAATGAATTAATATAATTGACAAATTATAAATGGGTCACGTAATTTAAGTACGGCCCCATAGGTGGGCGGAATATTTATAAAAAGAAGTAAGAGATAATTTGAAACATGATTTTTCCTAATATTTATTTACTATTAGTTTATAACTAAAAATTAAAAGCAAAGCTAAACATTTAAGAAAAAAAGTTCAAATTTCCAGCGGGCATCTAAGAGAACTTAGTTATAAAAAATAATAAATTGTTTAAAAAAATATTTATGTTAACAGGCATTTTTTATTGCCTCGCTAAGTGAAAAGTGGGCAGAATTTAAGAAAAAAACACAACAGTATGGTATAAATATGGACGAAGATAGTTATAAGTAACAACAATTTGTTTGATCAACTGGTTTTTTAGATTTAATTAATTATAGAATCATTCAATGGGAAAAATAGATAAACAGTTGCAAATTTAAAGACACGCAACTTTCTACTATTAAGAAAAGAGAGTTTTATTAATAATATCAATATATAGTTTAAACAATTATTTTTGTCACCTCAAATTAATTATTTTCTTACTCTAATTAAAAAGTTCACGAAAATTAAAAAATTTAAGAAGAAAAAAACCGAATTTGTAGAAGTATTGAAAGAGCATTTAATAAAATATAAATGGTATAAACAATTATTTTTGTTAACATCAGTTAACTATGACCTTACTCAAATTCGAAAGTGGACACAAAGTGCAAAATTTTTGAAGAAATCGTAACTTTCTGTCTCTATTATAAGAGGAATTTATTTTAAATAATATATTTTGTTTATTTATTTAAACACCTGATTATCAGGGTAAAGCGGTAGTTCATTTATTAGAAGCTATTTATTTTAATAACCTAAAAAAACATAATTAGCGACAAAAACTCGAAAGGCACATTTTTTCACATATGGGGTTTCTTTGTTACCCTAGTGAAACACACTTAGGGGGAAGATATATAAAAGCTAATAGTTTGTTCGTATTCTATGGAACATCGTAAAAAGAAAAGTCGAGTTTCAATTTAATTCATGAAATATTGACGATTCTGAATACAATTTACAAAAACAAATTTCCGGGTGATATGTTCGGTTAAGAATTCACTGATATTTTTTCATGGAATTCAACTGTTTTTCGTGTAAATTACAATTTTTTTTGGTTGAGATTTCATATGTCACTTTTCAATTGATAACCTCAAGATGGCTTTTTGGAAACGAAATCGGAAACGACGTAGGAAACGACGTGGTTTCCGGCGTCATTTCCAGCGACGCCGGAAGCTTACGTGGACAACTGCAGTTTTTCCAACTTAAATTATAATTAAAATTCTTATTATTATACATATTTCATTC
>JAWWLR010203419.1:0-15634 GCA_035041075.1 Acraspis erinacei | reverse complement strand
CAAAAAGCGACCAGGGGCCCTCACACTCCTCGAAAAATATTTTATATCCCGTTCTACGATGCGGCGGTTCAATTATTCTTCGAGAGTTGAAAAATACTTTTATTTAGTATTCCCTATATTTTTCGAAGATTGTAATAAATGCTAATCATTATTTCACAGATGGTGAAGGCGAGGGATTACAGGTTCCCAATGTCTAGGAATTTTGAGGAGAAAGCGGTAACCCTTTAGCACTGATATGTATATGTATTATGTTGACGGCGTTGACGCAGCTTACTTAACAGTTGCTTTAATTTTTGAATAAAATTGGACATGTTACTGAACAGAATTTCTTTCATTAAACCGACCTTTTGTGCAAGTTTCCTATTCCTATACACTTATTTTTATGAATATTAAAAGCTAAAATATAACTTGGTATATTTTCACTCAGCAATTAGTAGAAACTTAATGCTAGCCGATTTTTATTATTTATTTAATTTAACGTCAGATGAATGGAGGTAAATTCTTTCTGAAAAGATTATTGTAAATGAAAGAGTTATTGTTTTTAAATAAATGTTAAAAAGTCTCCTAAAATTATCCACATTAGAAACAAATTTGTTTTTGAAACAATCAAAATAGTACAATAATTTTTTTTTAATTTTTCGGGAAAAAAGTCCAAAACAAATTTTGATTACATTTTTCGTGAATTTTTCCGCTTTAATTACTCCTCTCTAAAATAATGATAAATTGGGACCCAACACGGTCGCCATGATTTTTTTCGAAAAGAATGATGATTTGAAAAGGAATCATTTTATTCATATTTAAGAAAAATTAAAAGAGGACGAAATTCAAGGAATTAAAGAAATTCACAGAATTCATTTCATTAGTGGAATTTATGGAATTCGCGGAATTCAGGGAATTCACGGAACTTTAAATATTCATCATTTTTAATAGAAAAATCTTTTCTTTGTTTGAATTTTTAACTATTTTGTTGGAGAGTCGTTCCTTTTTGTCCAAAGATTTCTTGGTTGAAAATTAAACTATTTGGTCAGAAATTGATTTTTTTCATGGAAAAATCACCGCTTTGGTTAAAATTGGATTATCTTGGTTAAAAATTCAATTCTTTAGTTGAAAAAATTGTTCGAATATGCATCTTTTTCATTGAAAATACAACTAAAATGTTAAAAATTTCCTTTTTGTTTAAGAATCGTCCTTGCGTTAAAAATTCATCTATTCGGTAGAAAATTCAAAAGTTTGGGAGAAAATTAATATATATTTTGTAGAAAATTAGACTTTTTGTCAGACATTTATTTCTGTTGAAAATTCGGTTCTTTCACTGAAAATGTAACTACTAATTGGTCCCATTCGAGAATTTTACAATTTTCCATCGTCAGTTTTATTATATCTTGTACTATATTTGTTTAAATGACTCATTGCAAGTTTTTTTTTTTAAATGTGAAAAGTAGGGTTTTCAAGTTATTATACTCTTGTAATAAAATTATTGCTCTGGTTTTTTTTTCTTTTATAGTGAGAAATATATTTTTGTCAGTTACTGATAATTAAATTTTGAAAATTGTAAACATCATTTAAAGCGGTTCAAATTTTTCCTAAAAATTCTGAAAAATCCTTCAACATGAGCAAAATTGCCTCAAAATCTGGTAGATAATTTTGAAATAATTAAAACAGTTTTTAAAAGATTTTTCAATATTGTCATAAAATTAATTTTTTAAACAAATAATTAAATTTTTTGTTAGAAGTCTTAAAAAATGTGTAGTTCTCTCAAATCCCTTTTTTTTACATACTCCAGTTTATCTGAAATCCGGGACAACAACTCTCAGTTCGAGAGTAAGGGTACCGACCCACGAAAAAAATTTATAAAAAGGAAAGGACGAATTCCTCGCCCTTTCTTCAGTTTTGGGGAAGCCTCCCCCCACGCGTATAATAGCACATCACAAAATTGATAATGATCATGGTTACTAGGCAGCCCTTCTTTTCATAGATTGCGATCAATTAAAAGTGTAATAATCGTACGTGACACATGCCTTCATAAGGGTGATAAGGGGATGCGGTTGGTTGCCTTCTCATTTTTCTTTCCTCTTTTTTATTTTTGTCTGAAATTTTTGTTTTTAAACAAATTGTTTTAAGATTAAAATTGGAGCCTTTGTTCTTGATCTGCTTTGGCCCAAATTTGGTCGTTCGATTCTTGTTTTTTACAGGAGTTTTCTTCAGTCTGAAACACTATTCTTACGTCTTTCTTTGGCAAATCCAGGATTTCCCTGCCTCTCTCCACTATGCACGTGTAGCCCAGAACTGATTTTGCCTTCGGCAACCCTGGGTCCGCTCCCAGTATTGTTGATGTTATGTGCGAGTCCAGATTTTGATAGCAAGACCAATGCAGGAAGGCGCTAGTCCCAGTACTATAATGGTTGGACATAAAAGTCCCAGGAAGAGCTAGGGAAATAGAAAATACCCCCTGCAGAGCCCCGCATACAGGGTGCAGGTATAAAGACTATGGGATTCGACCTTTTGTCCCAAAGTTCCCGTTAAGACACCTCCATTTTGACCCCCACCTGACCCTGGTGCTATGCAGCCCTCGACACGGAGATCATATCTTGGCTTCGGAAGCATGAGAACTCGCGCTCTCGATATTCCAGGGCGTTTTGCCAACATCCCCTGGAAGGACCGCTCCTTAGTTTAGATCCCACCAAACGGAGTCCGTCAGATCCCTAGAATAGTTATACCTCGCGATGCACCCCCTCTGGTTCACCTATTCCGGACTAAAGGCCGGTGAGACCCGTAAGCCCTCCCACCAACTACAAGGTCTCGCGATCCCCAGGGAGAGAAGTCATAGAAAAACTCACTGTCAAAATTAGAAGGATTAAAGTTATAAAGAATAGTTTCCTCAAAAAATTAGCAGCAATTTAATGGAAATCAACCATATTTCAAAAATTGGTAGGAATCGACTGAGTGAAAGAATTATATTGAAATATAATATTGTTACTAAATTTTTTTGGTAATTTCAAATATTTTTGCTATTAAAAATAATCATTTTTATTTGAAATGACATAATCAGTAATATTATTTTGATTCTTGAGACCATCAGAAAATTATTATTTTAGAAATATCTGATTCTTTACACGACAACTACCTTAAACCCTCAGCCTGCCAGACCGCTATCCAGACTTTTGTGTATTATTAGTTTCTATTATAGGAAAGGAACTGCAGCTTTTCATTAGATTTATGTCTATAAGTGTATTCCTTGCATTTTCGAAGTTTTTCGAGTTCTTATTATTGTTTCAATCAATAAAGAAACACGGAATTTTGAAAATGTTGAGGAGAAAAAACAAAATCAATATGAAATTATAATTTTTATTTTCAATATGACCCGGTAAATGGACTACAAAAAGCACAAACTGCGTAACAAAAATTGTAAAACTGAAAGTCGAGGGAGAATAGCGATTTGACAGATCGTGGTTTAAAGGTTAGGGACTCTAGTTATGATATTATATGCGTGGCAAAGAAGGAAAAAATATTAATGTTGAGTGAAAATAATGAGCAAAATTAGCTTTTCTCTTTATATTTATTTTATTTAATCAAAAAACTAACCTGAATGAAAACCTTTCGTGTAATAATCTTCCGTGGTAAAGTCTGTCGAGCACAGCCGCGACGCTTAAATCGGAGAGAAACTTTCCTGTTTAATGGCTATTACGCACTTTTTCCTTAGATTATGATCACTTAGAAAGCGATGTCCGCCTTTATGCTTACACCCAAATGCCACACACATACCGGGCATTTTGACAATAATGCTTTAAACTTGATTCAAAATAAATGTAAACACTGTGCAATATCTATGTATAGCAGACGACACCGCCGTCTGTTATGTCTCCAGGATCCCTAGCGATCGTAGTGGCCGCAATTGTCATTCGCCGTCCCAATTGCTTTGAACCGCACTTACCACAACTATGTTTGGTATTATCATTGTTGTTCCCACGTGAAGCTAGGGAAAGGGGTTCCTCCATCTTTGTAGAACCCCGCGTGCAAGGATAACCCTGTTAACAAACTTTTGACCGATTAAAATTTTTATTGTTTATTATTCAACATTGAAAACTTAAAAATTTTTTTAGATTTTTTAAGAGAAATTTCTCTAAAGAAAAATTTTTAATTAAAAGAGGTTAATCCAATACATCAATTTAATGGATTATAATTAATTATATTAAATGAAGACGTGTGGCGTTTGAACACATTTTCATTATAAACTTCTGGTGCAAAAACCTAATTGGTTTTAAGGTTCTATTAAGCTTTATCAAAAGAATATTATCTTATATAACAAAAAGAAAATAAAGCTTAATTTAAAATTGATTTACACATGTGTATACATATGTTAATAACTTATGAAAATAATTTCATCTTACTACATGTTAATAACCGCAATAAAATATTCAATGTTATTTGTGTTACGATTTTTTATACAGTTTTACTAGGATTTACTATTAAAAATTGTATTTTAGATTTCACTAATTTTAGAATGTACTTCTGTTTACAGTTTTAGCTGTGTAGACTTCTGCGAATTATACCAACATTCTGCGCGTTTGGTTTATCATTCCATCACCGACCCAGATAACAATTCGTGCGACGAATTTCATCAGCATGGCGTGATTCTCATGTAGTGCACGAGAAAACGCGTGCATCTCGCCAGCATTGAATGATGTTCGCATAAATACTAATAATTATCAATCTTGAGTAATTTGAACTATATTGATTAATATAGGTATTTTCATATTTTCCTCGCCTACACACTAAAACAAAAGTTCTCAATAAATTTCCAGTGAAGTTATTTTTTCTTCGGATCTTCATTTGTAACCTGATCGAGTGAAAACTGACCGAATAATACTGAAAATTATCTGGAGTTAAAATTTTAATTTACGCTTATATAGATTTTAATTCCGTCATAAAAATCACATGGAATTAGTATTTTGGAATTTAAACACAGCGCGCTCTACAAACCTAGTAAAATGTCAATGCATGTAAAAAATCTGATTTGATTCGCGAAGTTGGATGCTTCTCGCTTCGTTCCCCTTACTTCCTTAGCACCAAAATGTTGGCTGGTGTCGACTGTGTTTACTGTTTATAACCATGAAGAAATGTATTCAATACTCCTTATTAATTAAATATTTTTAATGTACCATCATGTCAACTCAGGGAAAAAGTGCATTTCGAAAATTAGACTTGTGGTAAGTACAGCCGCAAAAACAAAAAGTAAACCTAACCTATCTTTTTTTTGTTGTAGCCAAATTTACATTATACAGTTTCTAAACCACTTAATGAATTAACTTTGGCTTTTAGATAAATTTTGTATTATAAATGGAGATCTATGAATGTTTTAATTGTTCACTATTGAGTTATAAAAATCAATGATTTAATAACGCAGCTTTTCCATAAAGTAGGGCTTTTTATTTTGGACGAATAAAAATATTAATAATATTATATAATTTAGTATTTCCGGAACATATAAATAATCATGATATGTGAGCAATATGCGTATCACGTAATGCTCAATTGATGATTCATATGCCGGCGCAGGTGAGAGCATTCTGTGCGTGTTGATGTCACGAAAAGCGTGCATAATGCGTCGCATATTGCTCACATTTTGTTATCTGGGCCATACACCCTTTTTCTGACGATATAATTGTACTTCGCAGCAGTCTATACTAATAAATTCTATAGTTTTATAACGTCCGCTCATCTCGCCTCTTTAATCTGTTACTCCGGTAAATAGTCCGTGTCAACAATGGGTCTCCACTGTATGGATTGCCTTTTATGCATTTGTTGCCTGAACTGTTTTGGTTTTAGGTTTTTAGGTTTTTAGGTTTTAGGTTTTAGGGCCACGGGGTAACTCCCGAAACTTCTAGTGTATACGGCGCAGGATGATGCAAATCAGTTGAGTTTCCTCTCTCGTACCACGCTGCTCGCGCTCTTGTGTTATATGTAGAGTTAGCAAGCTGGAGCCGTGCAATTTATAATTATTTCTTCTTTCGTATTATAATTATTCGCGGGTGGTCTCCGAGATTACAATAAACTTGTGAAAAATCATCAAAGACAAACCTTTAGATTCCTTGATATTTTTAAGTTTAATTAATATTGAGTAAATGTATTAAAAATTGGCATGAAGATGCAACTTTCCTCATTTATTTTCATTTCCCATATGTCTACAGTAGAGAGTAAAACAAGATTGCACGCAAATGAACCGTCTACAATTCTTTTATTATTGAAATACAGTTTAATACAAAAGACGGACCAAAAACATTGGGAAGAAATAATACATATAAATAATCATCCCAAAAACTTGCTAAACTTATTGAGCGGTATCACTCTGATATAAACTTTGAAAGTCGATTGATTTGAGATCAACCATTTAGAAATAACGTGCAATAAACAAGAGCAGTGCATATAACAAATTTTTAATAATGAATATGCTAAGAAATTGTACAAGTACTTTAGACAAAATGGTTTTATTCATTTCATCCGCAATTCCAAAGAATCCTCATTTAACTTTGAAATTCATTTTTATATCTAAAAATGTTCTAAGAACAATTTTTTTGCTTTGAAACACTTCATTAACACCATCAACGCAGTCTAAGAAATTATCATTTTTTCTGACTCAAGAGAGAGGTCAGGAATAAAGGTGTCTTGGTCAGGATTATCTTGTGCTTCATTGTAATTAGTTTGCAAATAAAGTTCTATCTTAACTTATGTCGATACATTTGCGAGTTTGATGAAATTTCAGGCAAAGTGCGTGCAATTAAAATGCAATTAAAATTCTGACTAAACTTGTGAATAAGTTTGTTATTTGCGAACCCTTATACTATCTTACAAATGTTTTTTCTTTTATTCAGCAAAAAGCGTATAGAATCTGATACATTTTCACAATCAGAACTTGAAAAAAATATGTTGATCTCATTTATTATAACAAATTATAAATCCAATAAAATATTATATTAAACTTAAATCTCATCAAGACAATTTCTTTGGCATATTCTTAAATGTGATGAAAGCTTAAGTACGAACTAAAAATGAAAAGTCATAAAAGTCAAATAAAAAGGCATAAAGTTTGTTATTTGCAAATCCTTATAATATCTTATAACAATGTTATTTTTTTTATTCAGGACAAACCTGTAGAATCTGATACATTTCCAGAACTGAAAAGTTTTAGATCTAATTTTCTATAAAAAAAATGGTTAAATCTTATAAATAAAAGTATATTTAATGTACTAATAGAATGTACTTAATTAAAATCATCTCTTTTGAGTTATAATAAAATATAACTTTTATTAGAATAGCCTTCCGCAATAAAATCTTATAAATACTTATATATTTTCATTCTAAACCAATTTTAAAGTGCTATTTAGTTTTTTTCAACAGGGAAGGCTACGGTTTTCACGCCTCCGTTTGGGGGTTAGTTCCTTTGGGACCACCCATGGACAATTGTCCGCGACTACCCACTAATTTTTGTAACCATATTTAGCAGAAATCATTGGTACAGGGAAGTAAGCGTCAATTTTTTCGGTGCTAATAACATTATGGAATGGCTTCTGACGGACAAATACTATAAAATAATGATATTCGCCGCTACCAGTGGGCGAAGAGTGAATTGTGTTTAACGCGTATTTGCAGCATAGAAAGGTATGCCATGAATAGACAGGATATGCTTTGAATAAAGCGAGTAAAATATTATTTGCGAAATCCTAAAATTGATATTAATTATATTTACTCCCAGCAATCAGGGTAAAAAGGTGAATCACAACATGTCCTACAAATAATGACAGATCGGCCCGGCGTGTTTCCTTTCTTCCGATTGATTATACTTTACCAATGAATTTGTGGTTTTGTATTTTTATTACTGACTGTGTCGGCAGTAATAATTTAAACAAAAATCACTTTAAAAATAATTAATTATTAATAATTTAAACAAAAATTACCTATCAAAACTTTTAATAAGTAACACATTATTTCTGAATGTAATAATTGACGTCCATTGTTTTTTTTTCGCAGATCGATCGTAGACGAAATATCCAGCAGGAAATGCAGATGGAATTGATGCATTTCAGCTGGTGCATTTCAGCTGGTGCATTTCAGCTGGTGCATGCCAATAAACATGATTTAAAAATCGTTCGCTCTAAACCTTATCCAAAAATTGGATCTCTGGATATGATTAACAAATTGGAATTTGATCAGGCCCTAAAATTAATTCTCAGCCATTTTTATGGTATAGCTGTGTCCAAAATATATCTCGAAGCAATTTATTTTGCCCCAATTTTAATTTACAAATTTAGGGAGTTTTTTTATTTTAGAAAATATTTCCCCTGGACTTCATCTATAAATTTGGTTTGATCGAAGACTAAAATAAACTAGAGAGTCGTTGAGAATACGAGTGTGTCAGAAATAAATCTGGAGGCGATATTTTATCTTTGGAATTGCTATCTCTGGATCTGATTTCCAAATTGGAATTTGTTCAGCCACTAAAATTAATTCTCAGTCATTTTGTCGGCAAAGTTGTATCAAAAAGATATCTCAAAGCAATTTATTTTGCCCCAATTTTAATTAAAAAAGTGTTTATGGCATTTTTTTATTTTAGAAAATATTTCCCCTGGACGTCATCTACAAATTTGGTTTGATCGAACACTAAAATAAATTAGCGACTCCTTGAGAATAGGAGTATATCAGAAATAAACCGGGAAGCGATATTTTATGCCATAATTCTTGTTTAAAAATTTTTAGAAATTTTTCCGTTTTTGGAATTGCCATTTCTGGATCTGATTTAAAAATTGGAATTTTATGAGGCCCTAAAATTAATTCTCAACCATTTTGATGGTATAGGTGTATAGAAATTTCTATCGCATTCTGCCCATTTACAAGTGATACTGATAATAATGATAGGAAAACATCCAATTGATAAGATGACATCTGAAATACAATTTTTGGAATTGGTGTCGTCATTTCTAATTTAATTTATAGACCTGATAAAATACATAATAATTATGTGACTACTTTTAAAAGCTAAGATTCTGAAATATATTAACAAAAAGGTACCTTCAATATTTCCGTCATTTTTCTATATTTAACCCATTACATTCCAGATCACTTCCAAGGTGATCAAACCCAATTTCGAGATGTCGTCAAGAGAAGGTATTTACTAAAATATAAAATAATATTTTCAAATAATGTTTATTAAAATGTACCAGTTGAAATGCACCAGCGGAAATGCACAAATTTCATCCACATTTCATGATGGATATTTCGTCTACGAACTTTCTGGTTCACAGAATTTAGGGGTTACCTATACAGTTATTAAAAAAGCTCACAATCAAAACAAAAGTTGTATACTTGCATTCAAAGAATCCTTTTATATGCTCAAAATTGTTTTTTTTTAGGAAACTAAACATCGCCATAATAAATCAGAAAAACAACCCCGCACATGCCCGCACGACTCGCGTGTCACTAGTCCCGAAAACGTGAACAATAGCTGTACTTCGCCACTGGTGCAGTGCTTGCGCCGCAGAAGTAGAGCTGCTGTCAGAAAACGGGACAGCAGCTACCCCAAATTATAGTATAAGATTCGTCCTAGCGTTTGGCGCGGCTGTTGTACCTATTGGTACGTCTTGTGTACCAAATTTTTTTTCCGTGTAGTCGCAAACAATTGTCCGGGGGTGGTCCCGCAGGAATTAATTTTCCATCGGAGGCGTAACAACTATGCCAAATCTGAATGGAACCTGAATGAGGTGTTTTGACGTTGACTCTGGTATACCGAGCGAACTTTAAGAGTATGCAACCTTATCCTTGTACGCGGGGCTCTACAAGAATGGATGAACCCCTTTCCCAAAAAAATTCTGGGGAAGCGAATCAAGACGGATCAATGGGATGGACCGGTGGAATCTCAATACTTTTAGGTGAACAGATCGACTCATTAACGACCTCCTAGAGTGCTACGATACGAGTATGACCTCTGAACGAGGAGGCTACATGGCACAACTGCATGCTATGTGGTGCGAGAAACACCCAGAGCTATCGCACTCTTCTAATGAAAGTCTGGGAAACCGTGCCGAACAACTTCAGAATGTAAACGGAGCACCTACTCTACCATGCCTACTCTACCTACTCTAACAAATGAGAATTGTTTGAAACGAAATAGTAGCGTTAATAACTTAAGGGCGACTAACATCTTTTCGGTTTCGAAACATCGGTTTTCATCTTTTTAACTTTTTCTAATCTAAACGGTCTTAGCAAGGAGCCTATAAAAGTGTTTGGGAAAATTATCTCTTGGTCAAGAGTTATGGCGATACTGGTATGGGAATGGTTTTCTAGCTCGACCGATATTTTTTGTGAATTTCTCATGACTTTCATCAAGAATTTCTCGTTGACCAGGAAGGGGATCTCTACGGACAAGGCATTGTAGACTAAAACGTATGTTCCATGACTCACGTGTTATAATTTTCTAAAACTTTAAACGCCTTGTCCTAAAATTGGAATTCTTAACACTGGTGTGCACCATTATAGGAGAACAACTCAACGCATCACTATAATTTTTTTTAATTCACAGAAAGCCATCCGCGAAGTCCTCATCGTTCTTTTTTGAAAAATTTTATTCTGCTGATTTTTGACAGCTTCTAATAGGACAGAAAAAGGGGTAAAAATGACTTTTTTTGGAAAAAAGGCCGCCCTTTTTCGAAAAAGCAAAATTTCTAAAAAGTGAACATTCTGGATCTTGCTGAAGTAGCAACGATTAAAATTGTTGTTAAATTTGTTATATCGGATAACTAGGGTTGACCGATTCCTTCATATCGTTTGACCCTACTCTTTTGACATGGCCGCTGTCAATGCCATCTCCAGGTCTTGGAAGCCAACATTGACATGTAAAAAATCATGTGTGAAGTTCAATAAAGCTACAATAGAATAGAAAAAATCCGCGGATGAAATCTTCTTTAGCTTTTCCACAATGAATTCCTGAAAATTAGCAAAAAATTGGCGTACAAGGTGTAAGTACCAATTAATATTGAAAGATACAGGTGCTCTCGAACTCGTGTAAAGAATTGAAAATCCTATTTAACGTCCCATCATCAAATTGATGAAAACTCCAGGTATCAAAGAGAGAACACCTGTTCTTTGGTGCTATTATTTATTTTTCTTGCCTTGGGAATTATTAGAGTTCATGAAAATTTTAGAATCGAATACATAACTTTGATAAAACTAAATGATTTTGAAACTATTGAAGAATTAAAAAACCTGGGTAAAGCATAGGAACTGGGATAGATAAGTCCAAAACTCGAGGGCAATTTTTGCAAATTACACCACTTAAAGTTGAAGATGAAACCGGAGAAAGACGTATAAGCGGTAACGGGGCAAAGATAACCTAGAAAATAATAATGAAGTCAAAGGGGGAAATAAAAGTGACCAACATACTGAATAAACATGTTAGAAAACCATGTGAAAATCTGTTTCCCTTTTCGCCATTTTTCATAATTTTTTAATCACAATAACAAGAAAAACAAAGACGTCATATCAGATCCAGAATCCCTCTTGGTTTCTATCCTAGATTCTAACTAAATTTTCAACCCATATTTCCAAACAGTAGACCAAGTTACCCATTCAATTATTACAATGAAATATGTAATTGTTACACGTAAATTAAAGAAACTGAAAGGGAGAGCATTAAGATAAAAAATATTTGAAACTACCGCCGAAACGCCAGAAATATTATTTAGATAAATATGAAACAACAGAAACATATTATCATCTGAAGAAAAAATTCTAAAATCTGGAGCTTCGAGTCAGAAGAAAGTCAGGACAGGACTATCAGACCTGTTTCAATTTTTGGAAATCTGCGCGGTTTTAATTTTCGCTGCACTCGATTTCAACTTCCGTTCCCTACTCGGAGAAAATTCAATCAGTAATGGTTACCAACAGTTTTGTGGTATTTAAATATAGTGGCGTTTTGGTACATTTTCACGTGCAGCACTGAAAAAGGAATTACACGAAAATCGCACAGGAGAAAGCATTTTGCATTGATTGGACTCTTTACCAAACCTCTCGTTACAATGCAAGATGCTACTCAAGAGAATGCCACAAAAATCCATGAAGAGTGACGGTCACAGACTTGAAATTTACCAAGCCTTGCGGTACAGAATAAAAACAACACAATTTCGCTATTAAGGTCTGTATGAGTTATACAAATATGTACATCAAACCCAACAATTAAGACGCTTCATATACAGTACCTTGTCATATTATTAGATCCAAGCTATAAAATTACAATTTTCACATTATTTTTGTCATTTGTTGCAAGTACTTTGAGCGTTCTGGTGTTTTTAAACTCCCACTTCGATAGATTTGCCAGATTCGCCAGACGATTTAACATGTTTTTAGGTCGAAAAAAGTCACCGTTCTCGACTGACCGGGAAAATCTCAAGATATGAATCCCATCTAGAACGTTTGGAGCTTCATGAAAAAAAGTCAGTAAGCACGAACCTACGACCAAGTAAGAGCTAAATCGGATACTCAATCAAATTTGTGAACCTTGCCCAGATTGAAGTATTGAAGCTTTATTATATGGTAAAGGTGGGCATACGAAATTATGATTCTATTTAAAAGTCGTTTGTTATTGTAAGACTGCTTGAGTTGAATGTAGAAAATTATTTTTGAAATAAATTCATCCTCTGTATAGGATCCTATATAGGTGCCTGTATAGGAGTCTCTCTAATAAGTTACCGAATAGTACCTAATGGTACTTATGTCTCTAGCTGCTCCTGGAGGACCAGAAAACTTCGGCGTAGCCTCAGGTGACTTAGAATAGTACTACGCATCTGGATAGGGTCCCATGCAGCAATATATACAGGATCCTATACAGGAACTTACATATGATCCTATGTCATTTCCCATAGGTGGAACCTATAGGTGAAACATGCAGGTTCCTATGTAGGATCCTATGTAGGTTCCTACATAGGAACCTATATATAGATTTTTCAGTAGCGGATTCCCTGGAGATTGCAGCCGCGATTTTCACAGAAGCAAAGCAGGAAAGCTGGGCCAATTGTTTTCACAGTCATCGAAAAAGGATCAGAGGCGGCTAGACTGGATAAGCTGCTTTCTCGAAATCCGGAAGCCATTCTCTGGGCGTTACAAGGTTTGGAGAAATGAGGGTGACACCTCTGACGCAACCATAGCCGCCTGTGACAAATTCCGAATTCGGAAAGTTGTCTGAAACTATCCGAAATCAAGGCTTTTTTTTATCATCCGCATTTCATGCTGTCTAGTCCGGAATTTTGCCGGTCTATGAGTTCGAAATTAACATCTGAATTTCATCCGGTTTTGTCCGACATGAGCACGGCCCGAGTTACACACTCCATCCTGATTTTATCGGAATATATCGGAAATACCTTAAATCTGACGTTTTTATCAACTCGGGAATTGTCCGCAATTTTCCGAAATTACGACGGTTTTTTTTCATCCGAATTTCATCCGATGCTATCCGGAATATGGTCGGTCCGCGTGGTTGAAATTGGGCCACTTCAACTTTCCTCCTGAAAACGCCATATCGGATGGGCCCTACGAGAAAATACGTAACTTAGGGCGACAGATAGAAACTGCATTCCTCACGCATTCTATACTAAGTATATAAAATTTTCTATATACTTAGTATAGAGTGCGCGAGGTACGTATTTTCTATCTGTCGCCGTGAGTTGCGTATTTCCTTTTTAGGACTCATCGATATGTTTCTTAAGACAGAATGTTCATAGTCCAAACGCGTTTATGAGCAGATGGAAAAAAACGTTCCAAGGCAGTGTTTTTAAAAGTATTATACAAGAATCAATGGAAATGTCTCCTTGCACAATGTACTGTAATTCATTATTCATCAGAAACAAAGTAGTGAAGTTATATAACAGTAATGTTCGTGAAGTTGTATTTACAGGCAAGGGTGAAAAGGACTCTAAATAATCTTCGCTGTCGAAAAGTGTTGAAGAATTTTTAACTTTTGATCGATGCATATTTAGAAGTATGATTATACATAGCGTACAGTATGAAAGTCCACAGAAATCAGACGACACGATATTTCTTCTATGTAATGGAGAGTTTATTCAAGTGTTAAACTTGCTTCAAGTTGAAGAAGAAAGCTTAGTAGAAGTTCAGTACCTCGATGTAGATCCTTTATTTTTCACTTGCAGCAATATTGGCCCAACATATGAAAATTGCAACTTAAGTATCTTCGGCTCAAAAAACATTATGAGAGTTATTAAAACAATGAGCAATATTAAAATAATACCAATTTTAAACATAAGTGAAAATGTATTGTAATTATATTTGAGAAAACATTCACATATGAAGTTTGCCAAATACAATTGAAATACAATTGAAAGTTACCATGATTTTCCATGTTTGATTCTGAACCATTCACATTTTATATAAGAACATTCATTAGGAGATAAAGAGTACTGTAAGGACCCTCTATAAATAGAGCATTTAATAGAACAACAATTAATTTTTAATTTTTGCTCGGACGCATGCGGATGAAAAAACTAATTTCAAATTTTATAATCCGGAATATTTCCACACAGATGCGGAATTACTTCGAAATTCCCTTTTTTTGTGAAATACAATCCAGACGAAAAAGATCCAATTTCGGATCCTACTTTAACAAAAAAAATCCGATTTTATGCTCCGGACGAATTTCAGATAGGTGTGGACTAATTTCGGATTCAATTTTTTTTCGGATAGAATCCACAACGAAATTGACGAATATTGGATTCTCCTTTACAAACAATAAATTCAGATTTTATGGTTTCCAGAAATTTTGGACAGGTGCGGACAACTTTTGGATTCCTTTTTTTAGGGGGATAACATCCGGACGATAACGGACGAATTTCAGATTACACTTTATAAAAAATAATTTCTGGTTGTACAATTCGGACAGCTTCTGGACAAATACGGGTTTATTTAGGACTTAAAATTTTTGTGCGGATGGAACTCGGATGAAATAGAACAGATTCCAGACATATTATGGATATCAACAATGGGCCGCTGGTGAATTGCCAAGCAGGCAGGATTGGTTTTACTTCACCCAAGCATTTCCGTCCCATTAGCATCACATCTTTTCTACTAAAAAACAGTAGAGTCTTCGATTACACCTCTGGAGAATTGATCAGGGCAGCCTGTCACATGCTGGCTAACTGGAACCTAACTACGACTATGGTTGATACCACTTTATGTGGAACCGTTGACTCGGGATCTTTCCACGAGGCAGGACCTCCATTTTATAGGCTATATGGGTCATATACTGGTTATTAAGCGCGGCCATCATCTGGATGCGCCCTTTGGAGTGATGCAGCAAGCACTGGGGATAGTAGATGCATAGTGAAAAAGGCTGGACTATCGGGTGCCGTTCATTTTTCGGAACGGATAAAAATTCAGAAAGGTAAAGTTTCAGAATGGTTTATAATACATAATGGTAAAACCTACGAATAGCAAATAGTCGGAAAGAGGAAAAATCGGAAATAAAAAACTCTGAAAGGTATTTATTCGGAAATCAATTAAGAGGAATGGGTAAAAATTCGGAAACGTTAAAATTAGGAGGGTGAAAAATTAGGAATAAATAAATATACGGAGAGGAAAA
>JAWWLR010203397.1:0-15637 GCA_035041075.1 Acraspis erinacei | reverse complement strand
CCTTATATGAGTTCTATGATCTCCATTCTTCTGCAAAATATATCCCAAATATTTAAACTCCTTCACTTCTTCTATCTGTATCCCCTTCCATCTCCCCGCCCATTCTTTCTGTCTCCCCCCTCCTTTTCTAAACCTCATTACCTTTGTATTTTCTACATTTAAATTCAGCTTGTTCCCATCTAAGTATTTCTCTAATCCTGTAATTAAGCCCGCCATCCCTTCTTCATCCTCTGACATCAAAATTGAACTATGTGGTTAAGCATTAATTTTTGGTTGTGGACAGTTCGTATTTTGGGGTAGAAAATTAATCTCTTTTGGTAGAGCAGTCTTATTTTTCATTATGATGTCTGAGATTTTAAATTTGGTCATGTAGTTTATGGACGCTTCCAAACAAGACATCTTTGGTATATTGTTAAATGAATATTTCACATCAAAACTAATCCATTTTTCATTGAATTTATGTATAATTTTATTTCCCTTTCTAAAAAAAATTATATATAATAACTGTAAGAGCTAATAAGTGTAAGATATTGAAATTGCAATAATAGGATGATAGTCAGTAGATGCCTTTCCTAGCATTGTCGGTTTTTATAGAATGCAACGGTTGTGAATTTAGGGTGTCTCTATTATTAGTGGCTGTTAAGTAAATAGAAGGGTTGGTTAGTTTCTCGTTTTCCATCTCTGACTTTTTACTTAAAAGCCACCAAAAAAACTGCATTATGATGATTTTATTTTATAAAAGTAAAAAAGAGTGGGGGTTTATAGGGGTGCAGAAAATATGGATCTTGAGTTGAGCCAGTTACTGGATGATATAGAGTTGAGGAAAACTGTGCTAATTATGTGTTAGTGGAAGATTGTAGAATTTGTTATGACGCGAAAGTGTGTGCCAGAAGCGAAACGACGTTTATTATATAACTGGAAAATTTTGTGCCTTCATTGATGAAGAACTGAAGGCGGTAACCACTAAAATAAAAAAGGGCGATGTGTATTTTAGTGGTTGGTTTTGAATTTAATGGTAAGAATAACAAAAAAATATTTATAGAGTTGTACTTTTTCACAATTCCAAAACTCCTATCAGAGTTTTGGGAAGACAATCTTGGCTTCCTTCTGAAATGTATCGAGATTCGAGCACGAGAAAAAAAGACAGATTCTGCGATCTTAAAGATATTTGATTAAATTGTTGAAATTTTGAAGATGAATTCAATTTTTGTCATAGATTTTCTCATAAATTGTTTTTGTTTTTGAAACATTTCATGTCGAAAATTTATACTTGAACTTTTCCACAACGACGAAGGAGATAAGGAAACATTTTTTTACCACGAAGAGATTTTATAGAGGCATGCATACTTATTGTGAACTGAATTTCAAAACTCACGACTTTGGTCGAGACAAGAACATTTTTTTTTCAACTTCATAAATTTTGTTTATTTGTAAAATGATAAAAAGCACTATAACTTTTTAATACAGCTGGAAGAGATTTAGAAACATTTTGCAACAAAAAGTTCATTGAGTTTTTAAATTTTTTATTATCATTAATTTTAGGCACCCTGACAATTTTTCGAAAATAGGGAATTGTTCGAAATTTGACATCACGGTTTTTTAACGGATCTCCACGTTTCGAAATCCCCTGTATACGAAAATCAAGTTTTTACGATGGGGTCTGTCTGTCCGTCCGGACCTCTGTCCGTAAACACGATAACTCTCGAAAAAATGAACGAATCAAGACGATCTTTGGCACACCTTTTTTAGGTCCTAGAAGGAAGGACGAGTTCGTTAACCAGCCATTTTGGATAAAGATTCAAAAAACGAGCGCATTTTTAAAATTTTCGAGACCATTTCATTCGGAAATTAAAAATTATATTACAGATATTTATAGTATTGAAAAAGACGAAAAATTTCTCATAATGACTTTTTTCGATAAAAAAAAATTCTCAAAGTTACATCATTTCCAAAATTTAAAAAATCAATCGAAAATTCCAGTTGTATGCCAAACCACACACGATATGAGAAAAAGCCTAGAGAAGAATAGCATTGCTGTTAAAGCCCTATAAGACTATCATAAAAACTTTTTTGGATTTTATTTGAAAATCGAAAAAACAAATTTTGATTGCAAAAAAAATAATGAAAAATAAAAAAGTCGATTTTGTGGTCACACATTTCAGGATACGAAAAAAGATAAATTAACAAAAATTGTGATCCCAAAAATGATATACCATTTCGTTCAGAATCACTTCTTGATAGGATTCGTACTTTTTGTTTTATTCGTGAAAAATAACATTGAAAATGAAAAAAAAATTGTAAAAAAGGCCACAGTTACGAAAAAAAAGATTCAACAAAACTTGTTTATAAATTTCCTTTAAAAATTCGAGAGAGCGGCGCGAGTGTCACGATGAGAATCTGTACTTCAAAGCCTACTGAGCTTTGAGAAACTTAATCTTTAACTATAGCTAATCAAGTAGAAAATTCAGAATATTAAGAGGCATATAAATACTGCAATCTAAAAGATATCTTTTTGATAAAGATTTATTCAAGCATTCCAAATACAAAGAATAAATATCCGAGCGTGGAGCACGAGGTAATCCGTTATTAAGCGCGAAGCGCGACATTCATCAGACGCGCACCTCAGGCGCGCTCAAACTTGTGAGCGAAGCGAGCCGCGCTCAGAGCGCGCGATGAGGCTGTGCTCGCAAGCGGGCAGATTTTTAGAAATACTTGTTTCAATTTTTGGAAAATAGCCTTATACAATACCTTAAAACATTATATGAGGTAAAATAGATTAGGTGTGCAAAGAATTCAAATTTGTCCTCTATGGAGCAATAAATTCAGCTATATAAATACTTGTCAGTAACATCCACATATTTGCGAAATAGAAAATTCCTGAGCAATGTTAATAGAAATACAGTTAATAAAATATATTACAATTTAAAAAAATGTATTAAAACTTTATAAGAGATTATTATTACTGAAAACAATGAAAAAATATTTCAAAATTCTCATTTCTTTTCTTTTTATAAATTTCTTTCTACAATTTTCGCAATTTCAAAAACATTTCAATTTTTTTTTAGTTTCTTGGCGAATTTTGATTTCATGATATAATCTTCATATTATATTTATCATTTCTGAAAAATTGTTAGATTGCCTAAAATAACTCGACATAAGAAATTAATACTGAAAAACATTTTTCTTTCTTTTCGTCTTGATAGTTTAGTCGACCCCAGAACAAGCTAAATGCATCAACATTTTTATAGTGTCAATCAGCTACATTTGGTTCCCTATTTTCGAAAAATTGTCAGGGTGCCTAAAATTAATTATAATAGAAAATTAAAAAAACTCAATGAACTTGTTTTTGAAAAATATTTCTAAACCTCTTCCAGCTGTATTATAAAATGATAGTGCTTTTTTATGATTTTACAAATAAACCAAATGTAGGAAGTTTAAAAAAAAATGTTCTTGTCTCGACCAAAATCGTGAATTTTGAAATTCAGTTTACAATAAGTTTGTATGCATCTATAAAATCTCTTCGTGCTAAAAAAAATATTTAGTTATCTCCTTAGTCGTTGTGGAAAAGTTCCAGTATACATTTTCGTCCTGGAAAGTTTCAAAAACAAAAACAATTTGTGAGAAAATCTATTACAAAAGATTGCATTCCCAAAATAAATTTTGGTTATTATTACCATTAGATTGGAAACCAACCGCTAAAATATACATCCCCCTTTTTATTTTAGTACTTACCCCCTTCAGTTCTTCATCAATGCATGCACAACATTTTCTAGTTATATAATAAAGGCCGTTTCGCTTATGGCACACAATTTCGCGTCATAACAAATTCTACAATCTTCCACTAACACATAATTAGCACAGTTTTCCTCAACTCTATATCATCGAGTAACCGGCTCAACTCAAGATCCACATTTTCTGCACTACTAACCATTTCGAAAATTATCACTTTCAAGAACGAAGAAAACTGTCCCATACGCAAAAAAATCCCTTCAAAATCATAACATAAAAAACACTCCTAAAACCCCCACTCTTTCTTACTTTTATAAATTAAAATCACCATAAAGCAGTTTTTTTCGCGGCATTTAAGTAAAATGTCAAATAGCCAGAGATGGAAGACGAAAAACTAACCAACCCTACTATTTATTTAATATGCACGTTATTGAAGCCAATGGGCCCGAAGGGCCCTACATGCATCGGTGGGCGAAAGGGATACTCAATTGTACAATTGGCTTCTAAGAGGGAAAAAACCACTTGTTTAATAGAATTCTTAGGCCGCCAAATGAGAGATATCTCTCAAAACCCTCTTTTTAGGTATCCATGGACATATCCATTTCTATTTACCCCCAATAATATTATTTCTCATGGGGAATATACGGCTCCCTTTTTCGTTTAATCCTTTATCAATGCGAGGAACCGGTAATTTTGAGCAGGTAATAAATGACTACCACCAATCCTGCTCAAATCTCCCCCTCCCCCCACTGGAGCATTGGGCATAGAGTTTGTCGCACCCTTCAATTTAGTCCAGTAATACCAAAAAATCAAGCGGATTCAGTCTAATAAGTAACAATTGTTGTTTCAAATTACCGACTATACTACGCAAAAATTGCTCGAGAATTAGGAGGCATTCATTTAGCGATATTAAATTTTATTGTCGGCGAGCACTTTTTAACTCAAGATTTGAAGATTTAGTTTTACAAGCTAAATTCTTTTCCACGCCTTTAGTGTCTTATTCAAATTTTGTTCTCTCCACTTGGTTCATCCTTTAACTGATAACATATTATTAATTATATATTCTATTTAAATATCCAATAAATTTGATACCTTTCCCGAAACCTGCATTTTCACTTGAAGTTATAAAATGGACTCGAATATGTTGATATCATCCCCATGATTTTAATTTCAGGAGTGCTATATGTGGTAGTTTCACTCCCACGATTCGAGCCAGTGGCGCGAAGATGTCACGTTGGGACTTACTTACCTCAGGTCATTTTATCACTCTACAAATATTTTTAGGAAAAGTGAATCGAATATGTCAATCACTTTAAAATAGGGTTAGAATAGGGATATCTCCGACAAACATTGTAGAAATAATAATTAAGGATTTGTATCCCCTTCATTTAAAAGGCGGAGACACATACGGGGAAAATATTATGTCACTCTGTAAATTGTGCTAAACCTCGAGATTTTTCCTGGAATTGGTATACTAAACTATAAAGAGACACGCGTAATCAATACAGAGGCGGAGAGACCAAACCTCGAGATGCTTCCTAAAATTTGTCAACAGGCTGACAAATCATTAGACAAGAGGAACAAGTTACACGTGTAATCGATATGAACTCGACATACATCGCCTCTTAGAGAAATATCACCACCCATAATACAAAATAATACATTTCTGCGATTGAAACTAACTCTTGGGTCTGAGGTCAGTTTACGTTAATACAATTCTTCGAAGTCTTATCAGGTTGCAACCGCCTTCGGGAAACAGATCAGTTTCCGTCCGATCTAGAATTATTATTCCTTTCAACCCTTGAGTCAGCAAACGTTTCTAAACCACAGTTTTTCGTCACGTTCTCCAGCATAATTCTTCATCACGTTCTCCAGTGCAGTTCTTCGTCAGTTCTTCGGATATAAGATGGACTGATATGAGAATGATACACAAGGACGGCTATCCCTTAAGAATATTTATTTCAACTATTAATACCCCCACTAAATTTATAGAACCAAACTTCAATTTTATTCTCAAAGACTCTGTCTCAACTTCAAAACTCGTCTTTCTTTTAGGACCTAAAAAGGTGTGCCAAAGATCGTCTTGATTCGTTCATGTTTGTGAGAGTTCTCGTGTTTAAGAACGGACATCCGAACGGACAGACAGACAGAAGCCATCGTAAAAAGTTGATTTTCGGATACAGGGGATTTCGAAACATGGTAGCTCTGGGGGAACTAATAGATTTGAGTTCTTCTTGTGAGATCGTCCAATGAACCATCGGAAATTCAACCAGCACTGTAGGAAGGATGGCTACAGGTTTGGGGCAGTATTATGCAGACAGTATAAAAATTTAAAATAGGAAAAAGTACGTTTAAAAATATGATTCATATGTTGTAAAATTTTGATAAACTACAAACACAAAAATGGTTAAAACTATTTTTGTCTGGTTTTGTTTAAGGAACATAATTCTAAGTAAATATTAAGAAAAAATTACATTTGATGCCAACTTCTAACCGTTAAATTTGCAGGTATAAATGTATTTTCGTATATTTTAATTTACATATTTTTGTTCGGTGTTTGTACTTTCGTAAAATAATAAAAATGGTATTAAAAATTTTCAACAACAGCGGAAGAGATTAAAATTATTTATTAGTAAGCAACATTTCGAAACTTTATGCTGGAACTTTTCCACAACTATGATACACAATTCTGAGATACACAAATCTACACACATATCTCACGACGTTGGTAGAGACTAAAACATTTTCAAAAATATATATCTGAATTTCGCTTCTTTTTGAAAGCATGAAAAAGTACTATAAATTTTTAATTAAGCTGGAAAAGATTTAGAAACCTTTTTTCAAAAGAAGTTTATAATTTGAACAAAAGACAATTTTTCGGGTTCCTATCGTATAAGAAAACTACGAATTTCGCCGGCATTTTATGAACATTGCAGTTCACTTCTTCAGGGCTGACCCGAAACTGAGGTATCAGATCCTGTTGTTCTTATGTATACTTTCTACTATGCCTGTGATTCGCCAGAGCGCCCCATGGTGGGAACTGGTCGAACCTGATTGGCCAATCAACCCCAAGTATGTCTTTTATCATTTAATACCTTTGTTAATTAGCTAGTGCAAATCTTTTAGTGGTGGCGCATTTGGGCGCATTTGAAGTAATGACAGATAGCTACGATGATTAAAAAAAAAGTTATCAGTTTAGAAAAATTGCGCCAGCCCCCCTCCCCCCATTTTATCACTGATAACTTGGTAATCAACGTGGCGAAAATTTTTTTCTTAATGGCGCATAGGCGCACATTTGAAGATCTTTAATATAATATATCTGATAGAACCCCTATAGTTTTTTGGCACAACACTTTTGATCGGTGGAGCATTTGAGCGCATTTTGGGCGCAATTCATTGGGTATAGAAAACTCGAAAATTAAGAGTGGGGTCTTGTGTAACTGATCTCCACTCTGCGACGGCCCGAGAAACTCAACCCCAACACTTTCTACACTCTCCGCTCTGTGTCAATTTGATACAAAATCTCTCGTCTGACACGCTGAACGCAGAACGAGATGATTACGGTGATTGTTCCCACTCTCTAACTCCTGACTTCAAGAGTTTCTTCAATCGCTTCTACTGTAAAATACTCCTACTAACCCTAAGGTCTTTTTCCTCACTACACGTCACATGTACCCTGTTCTCCGAGAGAAGGCCCAACAGAACTATCAATTTTCGTTTACTTCGCGCAGCCTACTGTTCAATTTCATCAAGAAACCGGCATTTCTTGAGATGTTACAGGCAATCTGAAGTCAACTCCTCCAACTGCATGAGAAACTCTTTTTTATATTGATTCACAAAACTGTTGGGCAGTTGGCTGTATGTTTTCTACTACTCTTCTGTTGGTTTACCGACCTCAGTTCGGGGAAGCTGGCTTCATTAGGGGTCTTTTGTCCGCATTCACGTCAAAGTAACAAAATTTAAACAATTTTAATTTTGCAAAGAAACGGATAAGGCCACTGGTCTACCAAGAAACGAAAACCCTTATACGCAACTGTAGGGTCTTCTCTCGTGGAACATAGTATAGAATATACGTCGACGAGGGGGGTGGGGCTAAGCGTCGGCTAAGCCCAAGTTGCTGTGGATCTCGCCAACTCAAGAAATTGTAAGCCAATGATTGATGGCTGAATGTAGCAGTTTGTGATAATGATGTCGAAAATTCCATTCTGAACATTTCTTTATTACTTATCCAGTTCTACGATGCTAAACAAACTATATTTCTAAGCAATTATTAGTTAAACAGATATATTCAACACAAAGTTTTCCGCTACTCCCTTTCGAAAGACAGAATTTATATAGACTATTTTTATTTGTTTTATTCAATCAAAATCTGTCAGATAAATGATAGCAATCAATAAAAACAAAATAAATAAAAATAACCCGTGCTAACAATCAATAAATCGAAATTATTCGCCACAGGAATGTAGGTTGATAGATCTCAAAATTATCCATTTGTTATATATTATTATTCTATTTACCGATAAAATTAAGGATAAGCGCCAATGATAAGACCAGAGTACTGACAATGCGCATCCTTTGAAATTAGACGAGAAACTAGTTAATGTATGATAATGGAAAATTTGATCGACAATGTAAACAATTAATATTCCAGTGCTTTATTGGATTGCATAGTTGGTATACTACAGTCGTTATATCTTTGATTCAAGGTGTCCTTCTTAGATAAACTAGTATTTCTGAAGTTAATTTTATTTTAATTTCTGTCAAGCTATTTTTTCCGAATGCTTTTATGCTACCAATAATAATTTCCTTAAATAATTAATAATCTTTAAATTTTGATTAAAAGAACGTGGAGTACTTTTCCGAAAAATCGATCAGTCACTTCCAAAATTTACTATGACCAATTTTTTATCATTAAAAAAAACTGTTCCTGGCTGGTTTGTTTACATTGGGTGATTTAACCTGCGAAGAGGGATTTTCTTTCCCATGTTTATTCCATTTTTTGAGAATGTTCCTTTCTAAATGAGCTAGTGCCCTTCAATATCTGCATTCTATTTGATCTGCATCAAATTTTTACGTGGTATTTTTCTCGCTCCACACCACAGTTGAGCCAACTGTTTAGTTAGTAAGATATGGTACTGCTATTTTATTTGTTAGTAGAAAAATTCCATTAGTTGCACTGACTGTACAGTTAGTACCATCAACTAAGTAAACGTTTGTCATAACTAACAAAATAGCAGTACCATATCTTACAAACTAAATGGTTGGTCCCACTAACCATTTTTTTAAATGTGGCAAGACAAGCAGACACATCTAGACAAAGTATTATGGAAAATCACTCTTTTTCTATTGCGTCTAATAAAGTGCACGGAGCAACTTGCTCATGTATTTTAATATCAGATAGAGTATGTTCAATGTGCACCCTAAACATTGACATATGTTTCAATCATATCGTTTTCTTTAAAAATATTTGTAAAAGTTGTTTACATTCTCATCAGAGAAGGTATGCAATTTTTGTAAAATTTGACCCCCCCCAGTTTTTGTCAAAAGTCCACGTTTTGAAATCCCTTGAATCCGAAAAAACATGTTTTTACGAATGTGTCTGTGTGTCTGTCTGTATGTCTGTATATATGTATATCTGTCTGTATGTATGTCTATCTGTCTATATGTCTGCCTGTATATCTCTCTGTCTGTATATCTGTCTGTATGTCTATCTGTTACCACGATAATTTTTGAAAAAATTAATCTATTAGATATCCCTTTGGTACACTCTCTTACTATATGGATTAGTATTGAAACAAAAGTATTTTTACTGTATTATTTTTATCATCAAAAAAATGGTAATTCTATTAAAATAGAAATTGTTCCTAAATATTTTACTGCAACTTGTGCCGTGTTTTCATAAATCTAATTTGCTTATATTCAATGTAGATCTAATTGTGGCAAACAATTTTGGAAAATAAAATGTTATTACAGTTCTGTAAATATTTTTTAGGAAAACAACTTTTGTCTTTTAATTTCTTTTTCCGCGTCCCTGACGCTGCGGGCTAGCAGAAAACAAAATTAGAGATTTTACACTGTTAGGCCCGAATTGGGAAGTATGACAAGGACGTATAGACATATATAATAATATATGAAATATAATATTTGTTAATGCCTTTGACTTAAATTATTAAATGCTTATGCACGCAAGGGAACTGTCAGACGTCCGCTTGGAACGCAAGGAAAATGTATCCACGTGCACAGGAAGCAGCTTATTTAACCCAGTTAACGAGGTAAGGAATGGTGGTTTACAAACGTACTATTCTAAAAAGCTTTGGGATCAGTTTTGATGGGTTACCTAGTGGGCATTCGCTTACTTCTTGCGATGTCATTGCCTCAACTGCACCGCTGTTCATGTTTATTTTTGCGCGCGTTGCCTTGGAATTATCAGATCTATTGTTACGGATGTACATTCCCCGAAGAACCGTTTCTTTTGTCGTTTTTTCAAACACAGCAAATACTTCACCATTGGGCATTGATAATACAACTTGTTCCCCAGTGGGTAGACATCTATCGATATTCTTATATGATCTGAATTGAATTTCTTTATCGGAAGGAAAAGCGTATTTTCGAAATTCGAATATTCGGTTCGGATTGCTGTGGGGAATAAGTCGCATAGATCTAAGTTTTTCATATTCAAATCCAAATAAGTGGAAAGAATGACGCCACGCTAGAGGAGATCTCGATCTGGAACGAAGAGGGGACTCATCAGGAGAAGAAGACTGGTAAGAAGAATGAGGTATGGCAAGAGAGAGATTCATGTTTGAAGAATGACGTCTGGAAAGAGGAAGAGTCCTTTCTGGAGAATGACGTCTGGCACGAGGAAGAGTATTATGCAAACACTCATCATTTGAATTCAGGTCTGAAATATGAAACAGATAATTAAATTTTCCTTGAAGTACACAATCGTATGTTGGTATATTACAATTTGTAAATTTGGTTGAATTTGTCCATGTTCTTATCACTGAAAATCTCGAGGAAATTTGTTTATTTTTCACAGAAATCAATGAGGTTCTCAAGGAAATTTCTAGCAACCTTTAGTCTAACAAGGTGTGGTCCAGAACTCAGCCCCTACTAATTTAAAAGGTCTGCCACCGGTCCTGAACACATTATTCCTTCAAATTGCCAAGTTCGGGGAAAAAACTCAAATTTTACAAATGTTACTTAAGTTTTGGAAATTTAATTAAATTGGTAGATTTTTATCTAACTCAGTATGCGGGCGGTTTTCGGGGAACAAACCACGAAGCTCGGCTCAACATTTTCAACATTTTATTAGTTTTATAGATTTCCATAAATATTGCTATAAGGTTTATTTTCGAGATACAGTAAAGAAATGTGGGCTCAAAAATTGAAAACTAAAAAAAGTCGCTGAAATTTTTAAAATATTGTTTAATTAGTGGTTTCAAACATTTGAAGAGATTTTAAGAGATTTAAACGAAATTCTAGAAAAGTCTTGGAAATAAATTAGGTTTTATTTTCAGGGATTTCTATGGACTGTAATGAGTTCAAAGGTTTCAAAGAATTTAGCAGGATTCGCAATGATTTTTAGCAAGTTAAAACCCAGTGGGCACAAAACTATGAAAATCCTAAGAACGTCTCTAAGACGCCCCATGTCCTAAAGATGTCCTAAAAACGTCTTAAAGATATGAACGTTCTAGGGACATCCTTCGGACTGACATTAGACGTCGAAAGGGCATCCCTAGGATGTCCAAAAGACATGTTATAAAAGACGTCTTAGAGACGTCCCAAAGACGTCTATAGGACATCCTTAATTTTTTTGCCCACTAGGAAATCAAATTTTATTAACTTGCAACGTTTAGTTGAACATGCAGAAGAAGGCTCTAGCGGCGGAACATACTGATAGAACTCGTGTATAAAGGAAATCATAACCTAACTAATTGAGAAAATTAAAAATTTGCATAGCAAAATTTAACAAGAAAGGCACATTTTCACATTTTTATAAATTCGATGCTACTAAATTTAAAGCATTGATTTCTTTAGAGCCAATTACAATTGTATCCACTTTCTTTTGGGTAGTGGCAACTTTCACCAATGCATGCATATACCCTTTTATTCTTGCAGATGTACCTAGCACTTCGGAGAGATTGAAAATGACCGGGAAATGACCAGGAATTTTCTGAGACCGGGGAAATCCGGGAAATGACAGTGAATTTATTGCAATAAATTAATTTAATAATATTTGTAGAAAAAATTTCAGTAATAAATTTCCAATAATTTAAACGAAGTGTGTTAACATTTTTTTTCAGAAATTCTAAATATATTTTTAAAATAATCGAACTTTTCCTGCAGTTTTTGAAAAATCCTTTAAATGTTTCAGTTTTTTTTATGATTTTGGAAATCTCTTAGAATTTTTTTAAGTTTTCTGTCAATAATTTTTCAAACTAAAACATCATTTAAGTAGAATCTAAATTTTTCGTTTGAAATCTGCAAAAATATACATATTGTTTTAAATTCATATGTGGGTGTTTGCAGCAAAATCTGGGTACGAATAGCCGAATTTTTGTCGGTACACACCGTTCGTTTAAATTTTTTAAAATTATTTCAAGTTCTAAATTCAATTTGAATGTTTTTAAAACTTCTAAACATCTGTTAAAATTACTCTAATTTTTTGTACAAATAATAAGTGTTCTATTGTTATTTATAAATTTCAATTTTAGGGCTTTTTTTTCATTTGCAGGATTTTCTAAAAAAGTTTTTCTTCAAAGTTCATTGCTTGATTCTATAATTTACAGTACTGAAAATTATCTTTATAATTTATGAAAGTTCGAAATTTTACAATTTATCAACATTTCATTTAAAATTGTTAAATTGAAAAGTGTTAGTACCGTCCATTTTATGCGTGTAAACACAGAGAAATAGAGAGATTTTAAAATTAAAAAGCGAATTTTATCATTCAAAAGATGGAAATTTCTATCCAATTAGGAGAATCTTTAACAAAATAGTTTAATTACAAACAAAAAAGAGATTAAGTCTGAACCCCGAATTTAATAGTAAAATTTTCAAATTAAAAAGTGGATCTTTAAATAAAAAGATGTGACTTTCTATACAAGAATATTCAACAAAGTGGATAAATTTTTAACCAAAAGAGATTAATTCTGAATCCATAATTTCATAAAAAAATTTTTTAATTAAAAGGCGAATTTTTAATCCAAGACATCGACCTTTGTGTTCGAAATAGACGAGTGTTCATCAAAATAGTTGATTGTTCCGACATAAAAAAGACATTTTAGGAAGATTTTGACAAAATCGTCTCCAAGAGTAAAATCTGCAGGTGAGCAATAATTTTAAGGCTCTTGCATTATTTAAAAAGGAAAGAGACTTTCAAACAGGTGATCAATGAAAACAAGAAATTTAGTTATGCCATACTGTTTCAAAAAGTTTTCTTTAAAACATTGGGAACAAGTTTCCATGCGGGTAGAACATTTTCTAGCTGAGGAGAGTATGAATATTTTTAGACTGTTTATTAATAGACACTTATATTCTTAGTTTGTATTTTTCCTAGGATTACCTTGATGATTTTCAGGTTCACTTCGCTTTCCAAAATTGGTCAGAAAGTCCCTTTCTTTGGGCGGCATGCCTAATGATATTTCTGTGAAAAGACAAAAAAGATAAAATTAAAATGTTAAATGTTTACTAAAAATAGTGAAACCCTAAATTGTTTATTCTACTTTATTACTCGATTACAGCCTATCAACGATTCGCGGTAGTGAATTTCCTCCAAACAAAAAAATCTTGAAATTTTATTTTTAAAAATTAGAATCCTAGAAATAGAAAGAAAGAATACGATTGTGTAGCATCATTAAATTAATATTTTCATCTTCACTCAAATAACTGATTTAAAAGTGATGGCGGTATTTGCAAGATGTCTATTTTAAGAGATGATTCACATACTACAAAACATTGCATAAGAAATTATTATTATTTGTTCTTCACATACCAATAGAATTAAGAATAATGGACAGGGTTAACACCAGAGTATAGAAGTGCCTCATTTTTTCAAAATGTAGGAAAAACTGATTCACGCAGAATTTTTTGAACAGTGTATAAGTTTAGATATCAATGACATGAAATATTTTCATTGCTATCAGCTTATAAATTTATTAGTAGTTAAACTCTCGAGCCTGTACAATTATTTTACCTTGAGAATCTCAGACCCTAGAATAATGTTTAAAGAGTAAACATCAAATCACTCTTTTGAACAAATACTTTTCAGAGCAGACTTTTACGTGATGAAAATTCGTCTGAAGTAATGATAGTATGTCACGTAGAATTTTAAAACTGAAAACAATATTGTTCATTCAATATTAGCAGAATTTTATCCTACAAAACGGTTGCGTAAGCAAAGGAAATTAATTTCTAAAGCCAGTAACACTTTTGTATTATAATTGCGGCTTGATATCTCGACACCTATTGAACGGAAAAATTAAAAAAAGACTGTAAATAATTTCTCAGGAAGCTTGTTCAAGGTTAAAAAAGAAGAAATTTTTCGACTTAGCCAACATTTTTGTTAATATATAGTACATATTTTGCACGCGGATTCATGGCATTCAAGGAATTCGTGAAATTTAAGCAATTCTTGGAATTCGTGAAATTAATGAAATTCTCCAAATTCGTCAAATTTAAGGATTTCACTCAATTATTAAAATTCGCGGAATTCAAGGAATTTAAAAAACTCATGGGATTCACCAAATTGACAGAATTTAGGGAATTCCCGGGATTTTCGAAGTTTAAGGAATTTAAATAAATCAAGGAATTCACTGAATGCACGAAATCAAAAAGTTCATGGAATTCAGGAAATTAATAGAATGTACTTTATAAATTCATGGAAATAATGGAATTTTCGAAACTCAACGAATTTACGGAATTCGCGAGATTCAAAGAATTTAACGAATTCAACGAATTTAACGAATTTACGGAATTGAAACAATTTCGTGAAATTAAGAAAATTCAAGGAACTCCCTTAATTCAAGGAATTCACGTTATTCGAGGAATTCACGGTATTCGAGGCACTTACGCAATTTGCGGAATTGAAGGCATTTGTGGAATTTGTCTCTTTTAAGGCGTTTACACTATTTAAGGAATTCAATGAATTCAAGGAATTCGCGTTATTGAAGGAACTCACTTAATTCTAGACATTCGCGTTATTCAAGCAATTTGCAGGATTCGCGGAATTCATGTATTCCTTGAATTTCATTAATCACGTGAATTTCTGAACCCCATGAATTCCATGAATTCATTCAATTCTGTGAATTCCATAAATTCCGTGAATGCCATCAATACCTCGAGTTTTGCGAATTCCGAGAATTCCATGAATTTCATAAATTCCGTAAGTACAGTCTGTGCTTAGAGCTAATATATGTCACTCCACGGGTTTTTAGTCGCTTTCTTCCTGATGGTCGAGAAAGTTTATTACAATCCCTCAGGTGCTTAATAAATCCGCCTTCTGAGCAAAATTCGATCACGATGGTCAGGTCGATTGGCTTTCCGTTTTCATCCGTTTTCATCCGTTTAGTTGTCCGTGATCAAAATACTTGATTCTTGTACCATAAATGCCATTCGTAAGTTCCTCTAAAGCTTACGAGCTTGAGTCATGGCAACAGCGTCTATAGTGACTAGATCTTTAGTGCTTCGCGAGTTTGTGTTACGTTCAAATACGCAGGTAGAATCTTGCTGTTCAGGTGTTCTATTAGTTTCACGCAAATCATTTTTAATGTTCATTTTGGTCAGGCACAGCCTTAGTGTTGATTCTACATATCTGAACTCTAGTAAAGCATAACCAAAATTTTTTTCAAGGTGCTGTAGTTTGTCTGGATCATCGCTTTTAATATCCGGATGTGGTTCTAATGCA
>JAWWLR010203380.1:0-15641 GCA_035041075.1 Acraspis erinacei | reverse complement strand
ATAGAAAATTTTCCTGCGATATTTTTTATTAATTTTATAAAGAAATTGTATAAACAAATGCCCAGTGTGGACATTTATTTGCAGAAAGAAACCTTTTCTTCTCTCAATTTTCCTCAAATTATGTCGTCCCTGCTGCTTAATGATATAAAATTATCTTGCGTGATTTTTGTTAATTTTATAAACAAATTATGTAAACAAATGTCCAGTGTGGACATTCACAAGCAGAAAGAAATTGCTTTTTTTTAATTTCCCTCAAACCATGTGGCTAGTGATGTTTAATGATAGAAAATTTTTTGCGATATTTTTTATTAATTTTATAAACAAATTATATAAACAAACGCCCAGTGTGGACATTTAAAGGCAGAAAGAAATAGCTTTTTCTCTTAATTTTCTTCAAATCATGTCGTCCGTGATGCTTAATGAGAGAAAATTATCTAGCGTTATTATATGTTAATTTTATAAACAAATTATGTAAATAAATGTCCAGTGTGGACATTTACAAGCAGAAATAAATTGTTTTTTTTTAATTTCCCTGAAAGCATGTAGCTAGTGATTTTTAATGATAGAAAATTTTCCTGCGATATTTTTTATTAATTTTATAAAGAAATTGTATGAACAAATACTCAGTGAGGACATTTAAAGGCAGAAAGAAATCTTTTCTTCTCTTAATTTTCCTCAAATTATGTCGTCCCTGATGCTTAATGATATAAAATTATCTTGCGTTATTTTTTTTGAATTTTATAAACAAATTATGTAAATAAATGTCCAGTGTGGACATTTATAAGCAGAAAGAAATTGTTTTTTTTTCTTAATTTCCCTGAAACCATGTAGCTAGGGATTTTTAATGATAGAAAATTTTCCTTCGATATTTTTTATTAATTTTATAAAGAAATTGTATAGTCAAATGCCCAGTGTGGACATTTAAAGGCAGAAAGAAATCTGTTCTTTTCTTAATTTTCCTCAAATTACGTCTTCCCTGATGCTTAATGATATAAAATTATCTAGCGTTATTTTTTTTAATTTTATAAACAAATTATGTAAATAAATGTCCACTGTGGACATTTACAAGCAGAAAGAAATTGTTTTTTTACTTAATTTCCCACAAACCATTTAGCTAGGGATCGTTAATGATAGAAAATTTTCCTGCGATATTTTTTATTAATTTTATAAAGAAATTGTATAAACAAATGCCCAGTGTGGACATTTAAAGGCAGAAAGAAATATTTTCTTCTCTTAATTTTCCTCAAATTATGTCTTCCCTGATGCTTAATGATATAAAATTATCTTGCGTTATTTTTTGTTACTTTTATAAACAAATTATGTAAACAAATGTCCAGTGTGGACATTCACAAGCAGAAATAAATTGTCTTCTTTCTTAATTTCCCTAAAACCATGTGGTAAGTGATGTTTAATGATAGAAAATCATCCTGCGATATTTTTTATTAATTTGATAAACAAATTATATAAACAAATGCCCACTGTGGATATTTAAAGGCAGAAAGAAATAATTTTTTCTCATAATTTTCCTCCAATCATGTCGTCCGTGATGCTTAACGATAGAAAATTAGCATTCGATATTTTTCGATAATCTTATAAACAAAGTATGTAAACAAATGTCCAGTGTAGAAATTTAAAGGAAGAAAGAAATCTTTTTTTCTTTTAATTTCCCTAAAATCATGTGGCTAGTGATGCTTAATAACGGAAAATTATCATCTGATATTCTTTGTTACAAATGAACTATTTTTTTGTTCTTCTGTATTTTGTTAAATAAAGAAATAGTATGGGAAAGTGAGAGTTTTGGAGAATATGATTTAATCGATTTCGATGCATGTTTTTAGAAAAGCTGGATATTAAATGAAGAAAAACGTCTTCGTACTTTTTTTTAAATCTTCTGTTATAAACAAAATATATAAACAAATAATGGATGAGGAGCTCAACCGCAGAAAAAATTGGTTTATTGATCAAAAGTTGTCAAGTCCATTATAGATATAATAATTGTACCAAATAATGATTAAATTTTAATAATTTCTATTGTTATAAACATTTTAATCAAAAATTAAAAAGTTGGTAATTGCAGATAGCTTCATAATTCCGCGCGTGCGGAAGTAAGATTTAATTAATAATTAATTTTATAAAAAATATATTGTAGATAGTACTATAGATATTTTGAACAGATTTCATTTCATTTTAATTAAAAATAAAGATAAAAAATTGTTTATATTTCATATTTTAACTGCGATGTAAATCAAATTCATTGCAAATTTGCCCTCCTGCACGAAATTGTGTAATGCTTTACACTTTAACAAGATTCAATGAAGACAGCTACCATTGAAACAATTTAAATTGTATTCAGTTTTACCTGAACCTGACACCAATTCTCAAAGAAATTTATTACTGAGGGTTAAGATACATTAATACTTTTACCAATATTATCTTATAGAATGTTACGCATATTTTATAATATAAATATTCATAATGCGGTGAAATAATCATTATTATAATCCAATAACTGGCAACATGATGTAAGGAGAATTAAGAAAAAAAAGATTCTTTCTGCCTTTAAATGTCCACACTGGGCATTTGTTTATATAATTTATTTATAAAATTAATAAAAATATCGCAGGAAAATTTCGCATCATTAAACATCACTAGCGACATCATTTGAGTTAAATTAGGAGAAAAAAACGATTTCTTTCTGTCTTTAAATGTCCAGACTGGGGATTTGTTTATATAATTTGTTTATAAAATTAACAAAAAATAACGCAGGATAATTTCCCATCATTAAACTTCACTGGCGACATAATTTGAGGGAAATTAAGGAAAAACAAATTTCTTTCTTCCTGTAAATATCCACACTGGACATTTGTTTACATAATTTGTTTATAAAATTAACAAAAAATAATGCAGGATAATTTCCCATCATTAAACTTCACTGGCGACATAATTTGAGGGAAATTAAGGAAAAACAAATTTCTTTCTGCCTGTAAATGTTCACATACGACATTTTTTTAGATAATTTGTTTATAAAATTAATAAGAAATTTCGCAGGATAATTTTCTCTCATTAAACATCAATAGTCACATGATTTGAGCGAAATTAAGAAAAAAAATTTTTCTTTCTGTCTGCAAATGTCCACACTCGACATTTGTTTACATAATTTGTTTATAAAATTAATAAAAATATCGCAGGATAATTTTCCATAATTAAACATCACTAGCGACATAATTTGAGTTAAGTTTAAAGAAAAAAAAGATTTCTTTCTGCATTTAAAAATCCACAATGGACATTTCTTTATATAATTTGTTTGTAAAATTAATAAAAATATAGGAGAATAATTTTGCATATTTAAACATCACTAGCGACATAATTTGAGTTAAATTAGGAGAAAAAAAACGATTTCTTTCTGTCTTTAAATGTCCATACTGGGCATTTGTTTATATAATTTGTTTATAAAAATAACAAAAAATAACGCAGGATAATTTCCCATAATTAAACTTCACTGGCGACATAATTTGAGGGAAATTAAGAAAAAACCCATTTCTTTCTGCCTGTAAATGTCCACATTCGACATTGGTTTACATAATTTGATGAAAATTGAAATATTTTCTTTTAAATTCATTTTTTTTAAATTGAAAATTCGAATCTTTTTGGGGAGTTATTTAATATTCTGGGTGAATAATTCTTTTTGGTTTAAAATTGCTTTAAAATTTCCAATCTTTGGTTGAAAATTCCTGTACTTTGTGTAAAATTAATCTTTTTGGTTGAAAATTATGTTTTTCTCATTTAAAATTAATTTTTTTAAACTGAAAATGTAGCTGTTATTTAAAATTAATTTTTTAACTGAACTATTATATTTTTAGTTGAAAATTTATCTATTTTAGATGAAAATACAACTATTTGTTAAAAATGCGTCTTTTTTATAGAAGAGTACTCTCGTTTGTTAAAACATTATCTAATTGATTTTACTAATCGAAAATTTAATTATCTTACTTTTTGTAGCAAGTTTATATTTTTACTTGAAAATTCTTGTATTTCGATCAAATTAATTTTTTAGTTGAAGATTCGTAATTTTACTTAAAAATTCATTCCAACTATTCCATTTTTTGTGCAAAAGTTATCTTTGAAAGAACTATAAACTTTTTGGATAAAAAAATATTTGTTTTGTAGAAAATTTAATTATTCTATTTTTTTGTTAGGAAATACTTTCTTTTGTTGAAAATAACTATTTAGTTGAAAATTCGTCCTTTTTGATAAAAGAAAATTAATTTTTTGGGTTTAAACTTCTACTATTTGGTAAAAAAATTATAGTTTTGGTTGATAATTCGTTTCTTTTTAGTTGAAAATTTACATTTTTAGTTTAAATTCATTAATTTGGCTGAAAGCTCGTTTTCATTTTATTTAAAATTTACTTTTCTAACGGAAAATTGAACTATTCTATATTTTTTTTAAATTTATGTTTCTTAGTTTAAAATTTATATACTTTATTGAAACTTTTTCAGAATTCATCTTTTGGATTGAAGATTGTTCTCATTACAAATTTTATTCTTCTATTCTTGTTTAAGAAATTATTTCTTTTTATAACCAAAAAATGTGTTGTTCCAAATTAGTTTTTTTTTTACATTTCTAATTCTCTAGTTCTCTAATTTTGGTTAAAAATTGATCTGTTTTAGATAAAAATTCAAAATAAGGCACTGTTTAATGCGAATAATATGTTTTATATTATTATGACGTCTTTTATAACTTAAATTTAGTGCTCTTTTCCAACTTGAAGCGACAAATTTCACCGCAGAATTTAAATAATTTAATTATTAGTATTAAAAATAAAAAAATACCTTTTCTTAAATCTTAATTCAAAGGGCTTATAAATGCCTATTAAACTCTCAAAGCTGTAGTAACAATTTGTGTAAGATAGTCACTGAAGAGAGCATGCGGTCCTACTTTACTAAATAAAGGTAATATTTATTCCTACTTACCGACTGATGGTTATATAGATTATGGCATTACCGACCGGCAGTAATACAAATTTCTACCTTTACGATTCTCGCCAATGCAGGTTCCTACTATACGATTGGTCGGTAAATTAGAGTTTCTAATAGGCAGCCGATTGATTTAGGTTTGGAAGGTTATCGACCAGTGGCATGTTAGCATGGACACGAACCATTATTGTCGGTTTGTGAGTGTCCAGTCGCTGGTTTGCTGTTGCTTAGATCGTAGAAGTGCAAAAATTCATGGCAATTTGATTAAATACCCTAGAATTTTCACAGTCGCTTAAAGACCTTCAGGATTCTATAAATCTATTAATATTACAAAAAATTTGTTTAAATGTTTCAAATTCTTGTTAATGCAACGGCTTTTGTGAATAATTTCTTTGAGGTCCTATAAAATCCTTCCACTCGTGTATCTCCTGAAATTCTCCAAAATTTTATACCATTTTTTTCTCTAAAATCATTAGACTCTTTGGAAATTCCTTTAATAGCACTATCTAGCTGTGAAAATGAAAGGATCCTTAAGCCTTGGTAAGCAAAGCAGAAACCTATATTACTACGATTATTACCTATGATTGTTACTTTACTATTTGAAGGGAGTAGATAATCCCAATTTATTAACGGAAGGTAATCTTTATCCCTGCTTTACCGACGCAAGGTAATCTAGATTCTGACATTATCGAACGTCGGTAATGGGAATTTCTAAATTTTCACCAGTCGGTAAAATAGTTGCCTACGATTCCATTATTCGATAATTCAGAGTTTCAACTAGGCAGCCGATTCATGTCTGTTTGAACGGTAATCGACCAGTGGCATGTTAGCACGGACACGAACCATTATTGTCTGTTGGTAAGTGACCAGTCTCTTGTTAGGTGTCATTTAGCTCGTGAAAATGCAGAAATTTCGGGAAATTTGATTCAATACCCTAAAATCTTAAAAATTCCTTAAAAACCTTTAAAATTCTTCAAATATATACAACAATTAAAAAATATTTTAAATGTTTTAAATTTTTTATAATCTATTAGTTTTTGTGAACAATTTCTTTGACATTACATGCCATCTGATGATATTCCTCGAAATATCTTGAAATTGGTATAGCCCTGTGAAAACCTTTGAGATTCTGGAAAAAGTATGAAAATACCTCATTGAGAGCCTTCATAATCTTCTAAAGTATATCTTCCAAAATTCTTCAAAACGTCAAAAGTTCTTGTTAACCAGACAAACATGAGAAGAAAGAGTCCTAAGTAATATATTTTTAATTTACTCCACGGAAAAATCAGCCTTTTCTTGCAAAAGTGACCAAAATGTAAATTTTTTTATAACAATTGCTTAAACAATTAAATATTCTTGCCCATTGCCAAAGTATCATAGAAAAATGAAATTAAGCCCGAATTTTTAGTGGACTTTGCTTAAAATAAAGCCTATTCTTGGAAAATAGTAAAAATGCGCATTTTTTCATAAATGTTGTTTAAATAATTAAAAGTTGTTGTGTATTCAATTTTAAGAAAAGAAAAAAATCTTTTTCCGATTTCTTACGACCAATTGATCACTGCAATTTTTTTTGCACCTGGAAGTCTTACGCTCATTACAAAAAAAGGCACAATCCATTGAAAATTATTTAATTATTGATGTTATTTTATCGACCAGGGTAATTAATTAATTAATTTCTGATGTTGGATATTGCAGATTACTGGTCAAATAATTTTCTGAATAAAAGAGAAAAAATTTGCCTCGACGCGGATTTGAACTCGAAACGCCACTATTCACTAGTGGAGCGTAAACCAATTACGCCACCGGGGCTTCAGCAGATAGTTTCTCGTTTCTCCTATATCCACAGGATGAAGCAGGTCTGCAACTTTTTTGGCCTGTTAAATTTTAGTTAAATTCTAGTCTGAATAAATTCAACTAATCTGAATATAATTTAATAGTTGATTTTAGTTTGTCGAGCAGGGTAATTCATTCATTTCTGATTTTAGATGTTGCCGATTACTGTTAAAATAATTTTCTGGAGAAAGGAGAAAAAATCTAACTCCGCTCGGATTTTATCCAAAAACTCCACTGTTCATTATTGGAGCGTTAACCAACTACGACACCGTGGCTTAATATCCACAGGATTACGCGGGTCTGCATCTTTCTGACCCGTTAAATTTTAGTTAATAATTCTAGTCCGGATAAATTCACCGAATCTGAACATAATTTAATCATTGATGTTGATTAGTCGAACAGGGAGGAGAAACGAGAAAAACATCTGCCTCAGCCAATATTTGAACCGGCAACGCCACTATTCACATGTGAAGCCTTAAAAAATTATGCCGCCGGGGCTTCAGAAAAAAGTTTCTCGTTTCTCCTCTTTCCACAGAATAACGCAGGTCTGTATCTTTCTGAACTTTTAAATTTTAGTTATTAATTCTACTCTGAATAAATTAAACGTATTTGAATATATTTTAATAATTGATGTTAGTTTGTCGACCAAGGTAATTAATTAATTTCCTATGCTACATATTGTCGATTACTGGTCTATTACTTTTCTGGAGAAACGAGAAAAATTTAACTTAGTCCGGATTTTATCCAAACACGCCACTGTTTATTATTGGAGCGTTAACCAACTACGCCACCGGGGCTTCAGCAGATGGTTTCGTGTTTCTCCTATATCCACAGGCTAATACGGGTCTTCATATATGTAACCTATAGAATTTTCCTGAATAACTCTTGACTGAATAAATTCACTGAATCTAATTAAAATTTGATAATTGATGTTAGTTCATCAACCAGGGAGGAGAAAAGAGAAAAAGATTTGCCTCGGCCTATATTTGAACCGCGAACGCCACTATTCACTAGTGGAGGGTTAACCAAGTGCATCTTTTTAAACTTTTAAGTTTTATTTATTAATTCTAATATGAATAAGTTAAACGAATCTAAATATATTTTTAAAATTGATGTTAGTTTGTGGACCAAGGTAATTCATTAATTTTAGATGTCAGATATAGCCGATTATTAGCAAAATAATTTTCTGGGGAAACAAGAAAAAGTTTTTCCGAAGTCTAAATTTGATCAGGGAATGCCACTATTCACTAGTGGAGCGTTATCCAATTACGCCACAGGGGCCAAAATCAGATATATTCTCGTTTCTCCTATTTCCACAGCATGACGCAGGTTTGCATCTTTCTCGCCTTTTAACTTTTATTTATTAATTCTAGTCTGAATAAAAATAAACGACCCTAAATATATTTTAACAATTGGTGCTAGATTGTGGACCAAGGTAATTAATTCATTTCTGATGTTAGATATTGCCGATTATTGGTAAAATAATTTTCTGCAGTAAAGAGAAAAAAATCTACCGAAGTCTAAATTTGATCCGGGAACGCCACTATTCACTAGTGAACCATTCACCAATGACGCCACCGGGGCTTCAGTAGACAATTTATCTTTCCATCTTTATCCCCAGAACGACGCGGGTCTGCATATTTGTAACCTTTCAAATGTTAATGATTAATTCTAGTCCGACTCAATTCACCGAATATGAATATAATTTTATAATTGATGTTAGCTTGTCGACCAGGAAAATTAATTAATTTCTGATCCGACTACTGGTAAAATGATTTTCTGGAGAAACGAGAAAAAAATTTGCCAGAGCCTAGACTTGAACCGGTAACGCTAGTTAACGCTAGTTCACTAGTGGAGCGTTAACCAATTACGCCACCGGGGCTTCAGAATAAAATTTCTCGTTCCCTCTTTATCTCCAGAATGAAGCGGGTGTGCATCTTTCTGTTCTGTAAAATTTTAGCTGTTAATTCTAGTCTGAATAAATTTAGCGAATCAGAATATAATTTAATAATTGATGTGATTTTTGCAACAAAGGTAATTAATTAATTTCGGATGTTAGATATTTTCGACAATAATAATAATTTTTTGGGGAAATGAGACAAAATCTGGCTCAGCCTGGATTTGTATCGGGAACGCCCCTATTCACTAGTGAAATGTAACCCAATTACGCCACCGACGCGTCAGCAGATAGTTTCTCGTTTTTTCCGTATCCACAGCATGACGCATATCTGCATCTTTGTAACCTACGAAATTTTAGTTATTAATTCTAGTCTAAATAAATACACCAAATCTGAATATAATTTAATAATTAATGTAATTTTGTCGAGCAGGTCAATTAATTAATTTCTGATGTTAGATATGGCCGATTACTGGTCAAATAATTATCAGGAGAAACAATAAGGAAAATCTGCCCAAGTCTAAAGTTGATCCGGGAACGCCACTATTCACTAGTGGAGCGTTAACTAATTTCATCACCGGGGCTTCCACAGACAATTTCTCGTTCTTTCTTCGTCGCCAGAATGAAACGGACCTGCATCTTTCTGATCTGTTAAATTTTAACTATTAATTCTAGTCTGAATAAATTTAACGAATCGGAATATAATTTAAAAATTGATGTGATTTGTTCAACCGAGGTAATTAATTAATTTCTCATGTTAGTATTGTCGATAATAATAATAATTTTCTGGGTAAATGAGAAAAATCTGGCTCGGCCTGGATTTGCATCGGGAACGCCACTATTCACTAGTATAGTGGAAATCAATTACGCCACCGAGGCTTCAGCAAATAGTTTTTCGTTTCTTCCGTATCCACATCATGACGCGTATCTGCATCTTTGTAAACTAGGAGATTTTAGTTATTAATATTATTTATTTATAATATTATTAATAAATATAATTTAATAAATAATGTAATTTTGTCGACCAGGTCAATTAATTAATTTCTGATGTTAGTTATGGCCGGTTACTGGTCAAATAATTATCTGGGGAATTATTATACATGGTTGGGACCGTTGCAGCCCCTGGGGAAACAATAAGGAAAATAAAAAAATAAAAATAACATCAATTATTAAATTGAATATACAAAAAATGAGAAACTCTCTACTGAAGTCCTGGTGGCGTAATAGATTAACGCTCCATATGTGAATAGTGGCGTTACCGGTTGAAATCGTTGCTGAAACAAATTTTTTCTCATTTCTCAAAAAAGTTATTTGACCAGTAATCGGCAGTATTTAACATAAAAAATTCATATTCATTGAAAATTGACACAAAAAGTACTTTTTGGTCACACTGTGCCCAGAGATAAGGTTAATTTTTAAATTAAAGATTTAATATCTGATATCGAGAGAATTTCTTTGAAGGTTTTAGAAATGAGTTGTGAAGAGGCAGAATTCTCAAGAGAACCGCTGTAAAACGTCGAAAATGAGACACCTTCGCTTGAATGATACTTTAATCAAAATCACCGTATGTAGAACTCCCAAGGGTAGAATATAATTCGCTCGAGCCTAGTCTAACTTCCTTTGAGTTCCATAAAAGAAAAATACGCTACACTGCTGAATATCGTTTTAATTTTCCAATGCCCCATTTTCCTCTGATGAAGAAAATTTTCTCGTTTTCCAAGAAAAATAAATTTTGAAATTAACGTGTGGGGGAGGCTAATGAGGAAAAGCACGATTTTCGAAAAAAAGGATTATCTTCTTAACTTCTTATAAATGAAATTTTCTAACCCTGGTAAAGAATATTACAGAATTAATTTCCCTTGAATAACTTTTAATTTCCAATCACACAGCGCCCTTGTATTGTGCCCGGAAAGTGGTTTAAAAAATGTAAAATACCAGTTTTATGTCAAATTCATGCTTAAAACGATATTTTGTATTTTATTTTTCCTAAATTTATTATTTTGATCAGATGAGTTACAAGTTTCAAAGGATTCTATAACAAATGTTGAATTGTTTAACAATTATTATTTTTATCAACAATTTTTTTCACCTTGAAGTTGTGAAAAGTTATCATTTTTCGGGATAAATGATACAGTTGATGAATTTCAAGACTAAGATTCGTTGTGTAAAATATTTAGTGATTGCTTAAACAATTTTAATACTTTAAAATAAATTTCTACAGTAATAGAATTTTTCACGATATTTGGTAATTATTTAAACAACTTTAATTATTTTTAAACAAATTTTCGCTGTAAATCTTGAAAAGTGACTATTTTATGAAATTACTGAAGCGGTTCATGAATTTTAGTAGTAATATTTCTTTTGAAAGAAATGTTTAAAATTATGTAAAATATGTTACTTATTATTGAGTATTTTCTTGTTCAAAACTTACACATTGATTATTTAAATAGTAATAAATTATGCATACAAAATATAAATCTTAGGATCCATTATCTGCGACATTAATTTAGGAAAATAATAACTTTTCACGATTTACAGCATGAAAAAATTGTTTTAATAAATTTAAATTGTTTAAATTAAAAATATCCTGAAAAAATTTTTCTTTTAATGTTCTTTAATTGTGAAATTATCTGCGGAAAAAACTTTTAACTATTAACAGATGAAAAATTGCTTAAAAAATGAGAATTGTTTAAATAATTACGCAAGTTGTTAAAATATAAACATTTTTATTAAAATTAACCAACTGTATCATTCCTCACTAAAAATGACATCTTTTACGATTTACAGTTGACCAAAAATTGTTTTTAGCAATTAATAATTGTTTAAACAATTTAAAATTATTTAAAAATACTTTGAAACTTGTAAATTATCGAATAAAAATAATGATTTTCAAACAAAAATTAATAAATTAGCATAAATGTTACATAAGATCAGTATTTTGCATTTTTTGGGATATTTTCCGGGCATAAGATAAGCCCCCATAATTCTGCTTTATAGGATCCCACAAAAAAACTATAATAAAAATTCGGTTTTGCGAGATTTTGGCGCCAATTAAGATTTTTTGCGGTTATTTAAAACCAAAATTGTCTCTAATACATCGAATGTTACTTTCTATTATTAATTAGATTTTTGAATAAATTGTTTAAACAAGTTTTTGTTGTTTTTAGGATTTTTCTCTTAGTATTGAGTTAGAAAGTCGCAGGTATTTCCAATTTTTCGAACTTTTTATTTTAACTTTTCGGTTAGAGTCAGGTAATAATTAATTAAACAATTATTTTCACCTTTTTTATCTCCACTGTAATATAGCATTTTTACTTAAATTAATATTTTGAAACATTAGGAGAAGAACAAAAATAGATAATTTCGAAAAAAATAGAATACTATACTTTAAATCGAGCAGCAGCTCAAACTTCCGCTTCAAAATCGAAGAGCTGCATGTTCGATTCTCGTGGCCTACACTTTTTTAATTTTATAATAAATTTATTAAAATATTTATAAATAAAAGTTCCTTTAACATTCTTTAAAATTGATGAGAATAATAATTTTTATGCTACCTTTTTCACGAAAAAAAAGAAATTTTTGCAACTTTACGATGTTTTTTGCAAACAAACTTATTATTTGCTTTCATAGTTTTGACTAATTATATTTAAAATGAAAAAGTATGAATAAGATTTTTTAAACTTCGTATTTTATCGGATAAAAGATGATGTTTTACTGAAACAAGATTTTTTAAAGTGTTAATTGCAAAAATCCATAATTTCTTATTATAACAAAGAAAATTGTTAAAATTTATACTTGTTTACAAACATTTTTTAAATAATCAACTGTTATTGTCCATTGACAAAGTATAAAAGCAGAAAGTCAATGGCGATACATTTCTAGTTAGTTCCGGGAAAAAGTTGGGCCTATTAGTGGAAAAATAATAAAGATAGGAATTTGTTTATATTTGTTTATATTTGGTTGATGGCTTAAATAATTTAAGATTGTTGTCAATTTGAAAAAAGACCACAAGGAGACATTGGTAAGACATTCTTGGTTGATTATGCAAAAAAAATTGAGCCAATTTATTGAGATATATGAAAACTCTGTATTTGTTTATAATAATTGCATAAATAATTGCCAAACAGAAACTATTCTTAACTGATTATAATTAGGCATTATTATTGTCATATTTTTTACAAAAAATATATATTTCACGCAAATATCATTTCGAATCATTAGGAATTTTTTTTGTTCATTAATTTGTTTAAAACATAATAATTTATTTTTTATTTTTCTAAGCTACTGAAAATTATTGCTCTGTAATTACTACTCTGACTTAAGCTCTTCTTTAGTAAGCTTGAAGATACGTAAGGTAAAATTTTTGTTACAGAACATAATTATTTGGCTTTCTTTATTTAGATTTTATTCCAAAAGATAATGTTTGTTGAAAAAATTTTAAGCAAATAAAATCCTCTTAACCTTAAATTTCAGAGGAAATATCTCTGAGCGGGTTTTTTAAAACGATTGTTTTAAGCATATTTCGTTTTCTTTTTTTTTGCAGTACCTTTGAGAGGCCATAAATAAATTACGTAACGGATTATTTTATTACTAATTATTTATTATTTATTATTAAGGGAAAAGATTAAATTTTCTACAACGAAATTAACTTTGAAGCCAGAAAGACGAATTTCTAAGAAATAAAGATTCTTCAATCACGAAAGAAAAAAAGTTCAGCTGAATTGATGGCGCGGAAAGCATAAGCGAACGAGCGCTCGAGCAGTAGCCAGGGGTGGGGATGGCGGGCTGAAAACGAGACGCAAGAGAGAACGGAATCCGCTCTTTCTTTCGTCGCGTGGTCCCCACTCCAGGCTACTACTCGAGCGCTCGTTCGGTTCTGCTTCTCGAGCTTTTAATGTTTGGTCCTTTCAACCCAAAAGAGAAATTTTCAGTGAAAAATTGAATATTTAACCAACAAATATGAATTTTTAGCAAAAAAATTTTTTTTAACAAAATAATTAAATTTTCTATTATAGGGATAAACCTTAATTATAAAAAAAATTTTCATAAACGTAGTTCAACTTTAACACAAGCAGTTGAATATTCAATGAAAAAAATAACCGTAACAAAATATTTAAACATTAAAAAAAGAGTTGAATTTTTAATTGCAAATATCAATCTTCAAAAATAGACGAATTTTCAATTAAAATATCAATCTTCAACAAAAAAATGATTTTTTAAGAAAGAACTTCAACAAAAATTTTCTAAAAAAATAGGTGAATCCTTTAATAGTTGAATTTTTAAATTAAAAAGACAAATTAAAAAAATTTCACTTTTTATAAAAAAAATTTCAGTTGACTTTTCAACAGTAAAATATATGAATTTTACACAAACACTACATTTCGTACGAAATTCAAAAATATAAACTTTTTAACGAAATTGTCAATATTTTAACTAAATAGTTGCAGTTTCTTCTGAGAAAAATGAAAGTTTCATTAAAAACAGAAATTTTTAAATCAATAAGACAAATTTAAAAAAAAATCTTTGACGTTTCATACAAAAATATTTCCGTTGACTTTCCAACATTAAAATATGGATTTTAATCCAAAAGTCCATTTTTTCGAAAATAGTTCAATTTTCAAACAAAAAATAAGATTTTTTAATCAAAAAGGATGTCTTTTTAACAAAATATCTGCATTTGCAAACAAATAATCAAATTTACAACAAAAAAGGATAATTTTGAGAGGAAGCAATTGCAAAAAAACAAACAAATATTTGATCTAATCGGGTTAGCAGTTTTTTACTAATAGTTTTGCTAATCAAATCTGTAAAATTTCACAGCTAATTTCTTGAGTTTTAACAATTTTGATTAAAAGAAGCAATAACCTATCTTTTGCGTAAAAAAAATAAAAAAAAAAATTTCTTTAGAAACTCAAATTCACGGTAAATCGTTTGAACAAAGTTTTCTAAATAATATAAATTTGGTATGGAAACTTAAACCGGAATTTGTATAATTAATTTAAAGTTCAATGATGCCTTTTCATATGAAGATTGTAAAAAATTTCCTTAACTTTGTTCATACAATATTTAAGAAAAAAATAATTTGCATGTTATAAAATAACTGATTTAGAAAATTTCGTAATTTCCGTCTTAATTATTAATTTTTTTACTTCCATATTTTATTTAAAGGATAACCGCAGAATCCGGAATGACAATGCGAGTCAATTTCACAGGCATCACCATTTTTTCTGTTAACTAATTTTTTCCGTCCACTCCAAAGAAAAGCACACCAAACACAAGAGCGAAAAAGTTGATAATTGTGGTTGATACGGAAAACCTGACCTTATTTTGAATAATTAAATCTAACCTTACGCTACTGCCTTTTTTCTGTTCTAAATTTCATTACAAAAATAGAAAGCAGGGATTGAGGAAAAGCAAGTATAAAGGGTTAAAAAAATCGAACTAGAATTATTTAGAGTGACCAATTGTTTAAGGTGAATAATTATAATTTATTATAATCGAATCTGCAAATCTGAATTTGTAAGTTTTCGTTTTAGATATTTGATTTCATAAATATAAAATGGATTTCTACAGTATGGAACTGCCAGAATTTTCCAGAAACTTCGTTTTAGTTTCGACTCTTAAAAAAAGAAACAACTTTAGTGATGAAGTTTTAAAAAGTCAGATAAGGAAAGAAGGGATAGCATTGAAGGAATTTCTGTCTACATATCTCATCCTCTGCGAAAATGTAGCATTTCGTGTTCTCACTCTTTCCTTCAAACACGAAAACTTTGGTTTTATTCACGTTAATTTTAAAGGCCATGTTCTTTATGGCAATATTCAGTCTGCTTAACATTCTCTGCACACTTTTGAATAAATTTTCGAGAGCAACAATAACATATCTGAAAATATAACCCACGTACCTTTACTGTCCCGAGATCTACACCTTCTTCGTC
>JAWWLR010203342.1:0-15647 GCA_035041075.1 Acraspis erinacei | reverse complement strand
GGCGGAAGACCCCCCCCCCCCCCGCGTAACACCTTATGTAACTTCTACAGTTTGCGGCGCAACATTCTTTATCGGTGAGGCATTTGAGCGCATTTGAGGCGCAATTCAATGGACTATAGAAACCCGAACATTAAGAGTGGGGGTGAGGGTTGGTGTAACTAACCTTTAGACTCTTACGAAAGGGAGCATTTTCTCAGACCCTTTATAATTCTGCACAAGTAAACTCCAAGCAGCACAGTTTTGCATACCCCTTGATACCCTTAAAGCCGCTTCAAAGTTAATTACACGTATGAAAATTATTTGTAATCTCGTGAAGCCCCTCGCGAAATTTGAAAATATTTTAAAATCGATTAAATTTTCCAAAACCCATTTGTTAACGATAATAACATAGTTACACAAAAGTTAATGAATAACCTGCATGATATCTACTTAAAGATATTCATGTGGTCTAGAGCCATATCAAATTATTAATTGCAGGTAGTTGTATGTCTAAATGAGAGCATAAATTTCTCGTGTGTTTTAATCGTATTTATCACCTCTAAAAATATTTCTGCAACATTTGTAAATGGTTCAAATAATTTTTTGATACTTCTTGTGGTTCTCGAAATGAATGATGAAATATACATACCACTATCTCTGAAGGACAAGCTTGTCGCCTCTGATCAATGAGATCATGATTAAAATATTGTACATATACTCTAATGAACTACAAGAATATTCATCGGATAAAGTCGTAAAAAATTTTTTATCTATCAATTTTTCTCCTAATTGACAATAACGGTGATATTTTATACCCTGGTCTTTATTTTGAAGGTCATCCTTAATTTTTGTAGCGAATAATTTATACCAAAAGAAATAAGAATTTATTAGTCATAAAAATTGGAATTTAATAATATATTTTTAACAGCCTTAGTTTTTTTTCAAATGTAAAATTTAACAGCTAGAAGATCATTCTTTATTTTTAAATTGATAATTAGGGATGAATTTCGGAATGTTTTCTGCAGTTAGAAATTTCCTCTGCATTTGTGAATAAATTCACGTTACCTTCACGAATATTTCCGGAATATTGTGATTCTACCTTTTAATAATTGTACCAGCGCAATATTATCTGCATACTTTAAATAAAATTAATCCACTGTTTATTCTTGCAGATATAAGTTCAGAACTAAAGTGTTTACCTACTGGAGAGCCTGTTCCTGGTATTACTCATGGCGAATCTTCTTCTCAATCAGACAGAAATTTTTCTGCTGACAGATCTCTTGCTAGGCCTACTTCCCCTGCCAGGTCTCCTTCTCCTACCGAGCGATCTCTTCGTGCCAGGTCTAGATCTCCTCGAGCTGTTTTAATCGCTCCACCGACCAAGATTGATTTCGCTCCTGGACGTCAATATGAACTCAACCAACTTCAATTTATTCGGATTATCTGCTCTAATAATCCCTACCGGCGAGTTGAACTTCGAAGATACACTTTTCCTCCGGATAAGCCAATTCGATTACTTTTGCAGAAGAATGTCTATGTCCCCTTGCCAATCCAAGAACAAATTGTATTATCAGCAGCCGATGGCGACGTCTTTGCAATATTGGAAAAGCCTAATCTTTTTGCTGGAATATATTCATCTTATGGTCGCAAGAATGGTAGAGGGCGGGTAAAAATAAACATGGAAAGCGGTCAGATTACCCAATTGCAAAAGGATGAAATTAGAGAAATTCCAGTAGGCCTAAATAGGAAATTCCTACTTAATTATAGAGTAGAGATGATATACCAAAATCCTCCACAACAATAAATCAGTTACAAAAAATATAAGGCAAACGACGGGAACCTACAACCCTCGACAGTTCTTGAGGAAGAAATCTAAAATAAATTTTTTGGATCACCACAACCCACATAGCTGTTGAACTAAAAACCTGTAACAAGAATATAACAAGAGAAACCCATGTTTTTAGTTCAAACATCTTTTTAACCGTGAGCATTAGTACTTGAATAATTTAATCATAATTTTCGTATAAATGGATTCATAGATTTTAAAAAAAAATTAAGACTTATTTCTGTCTTAATTTGAAATTATTTGATCACCTGGATGTAAGTGCTGAAATTAATTTCTTCCCTATTTGAATGTCAGGTAAAACTCCACCATAATTAGAATATCTTTAACTAAAAATTAATATTCTCGGCATCAAAATTATAATATCAAATATAAATATTGTGTTGAAAATAAATTCTTAATGTTTATGACTTATTTCCATGAATTTCACAAACTGTTGGTTTATTTTAATAATTAACCGTTTTGTAATTTAAAATATGACTGTAGTGAACATTAATAACCACTATAATGAATATTTTAATTATATCTTAAATTTTATTTAATTAATGAATTATAAGTGTTTACACAATTTTGTTAATATAAATGACAATCATACGAACTTTTTTTATTTTAGATTGAAAATAAAATTAGTTATAAACGTTATTAATATAATAATTTAAAATTTTCAATAGAAGGAACTTCTTCCAAATAAGTTTCGAACTATTTACTAGAAAATTCTAAAAAGCGATTTGACGTCTTAAAAAAATAAAATAAAATTCTCTAGACATTTTTGTCTCTAAAAAATTGTTAGAACGATACAATATAAAAAGAAATATATTTTACTGAAAGAAATGTGATTTGATCATATATTTTCATAAAGTTAGACAGTAAAAGATTTGTATTATAGTTCATTGTTTCAAAGAAAAATATGAGATTTTTAGTGTTTTCTCCGAATGATCTCTTATTTTGGCTCCATTTCCTTCAAAATTCTGAAAAGCCAATAAAGTAAACAATTTCCAAATAACACAACAATTTTTTTAAGCTGTTGTCATACTAAGCATAAAATCTCGAAAAAAATAATATTTATAAATTACTGTTAATAAAAAAATAATATTACTAATGATATTTTATATAAAAACATTATGTTTAATGAAAAAAAAATTTAACTTACATAACAAATGATTGTAATTGCGTTTTTTGCAACTGAATAAAATCTCACTAATGCCTCTTACCAATTGTTTAGTAATGTTTGAATTTTAATAAATAGTGGCTTATTTTTTCCGAGAAAGAATTGCCTGCATCTCTAATTGCTTCCATTTTAATCGCTAATTGGTGTATAGCTGAATTCGGTCGAAAAATTTTTTTACTGAAAATTTAGTCAAATTAAAGAACTGTCTTCAAAGATTATTCAGTTATTTTCTTGCTTAGAAACAGTACAGTTTTTCTTTAGATGGAGGCATGCATTATTTATATTAACCGAGTTTTTAAAAAATTTTAAGAAGGGAGTAAAAAGAGTTAGAAAACTTATTGTTAAACTAACAAATTGCATATTTGAAAGTAACTAAGCAGCGATTATTGAACTCAGAATTAAAAAATTAAATGCTAATTAATTTTCAAGATTCGTACTATACAGAAGAAAAATAAATTTGCCAGATGAACGCATTTTTTTCTCTCTCAAACATAAGCTACCAAAGTATAAACAAAAGTTTAGGTTCGATCAGAAAATTAATTTTTTTCATATAGGGAATTTATTTATTTATTTTTGAACAGTATATTATTACTGGATTAGTAAATTACGTATGTTCGTCCGGATATCCATCTATCCGTCCCAAAGTGAGATAAAATTTAAGAAAAAATGATATTCAAAATAATTTGAAGGAGGCTGGTCTGGGGCCATTTGTTATGTCTTCTTTTGATGAAATCAGGCATTTATTTTCCAACAGATTCATGAGGCCTGGCTTTTTCATTTTTTATGCTTTTCATGTTTTCTCATTTTGGAAAAAGGTCGATTTTTTCGTTTTTTTATTAAAAATCTTTACCATTAAACATTACTGAAAACATAATATTAACAAAATAGGAGAGTGAATGCTTCTCTGTCCTCAAATGTACATACGGATTATTTGTTTATATAATTTGTTAACGGGATTAATAAACATATCAGGTTATAAGTTCTAGTAATTAAACAGCATTGGCAATATATATTTTTTTAAATAATTAAAAATACTGAAATACATTTTTTTAATTGACTACGGCCTAGCCGGGGCTGGCCCAGGACGGGAACCTAGTTGAGAAAGTTCCTGCCACTCACTTGCCTTCTGCGACACCTCCTGAAAAACCCGAATTCGCGGGTCACACGCTTTCGAACCATGAATTACCCACTAAGCTCGTTATTTTTACCTTTTTGTCTAAATCGTCAGGTAGAATCGATCCGATCCAAGCCTTGTTGGAGCCAGCACTTTCTACGGTCGGCAGGTCGAGCAACTGATGAATAAACACTATAGAGGGGTCAGAACAATTACGTAAGAGAGAAATCTCTGAGTAGTCCATATTTAATATTTACACTGAAAATAATTCCTTTTATTAACTAGTAAAAACCAAAACATGACCTACTCTACCAACAGAAATTCTTCACTTATAATATTGTTTTAATATTTTCTGAGGCGTCATGTCTGAAGTCCAGAAAATCAAACGCTAAATTATTCCGAACCAACTTCATAAATTAAATATCATGCTGAACAGAAGTTCTCGATATTAACCCCAGAGAAGCCGACTTTGTTCAAAGATGGCCGTCGGGTCCAAGACTTCCACGCGTGGCGCCAACGTCATCCGGCGTTTTTTATCGTGTACCCGCACTTTGAATTTTACTAGACACTCGCCCAAACTATTCTATAGTCGTGCTTTGAGCTGATCGTTTCTCAAGTCTCTATTTGGCGAGGAGCTCTCGGACGGTCCAAACCAATCTCGATTGTCTGAAAGCCCACGCGGCTTCAGCCAGCCAGTTCAAATTTGTCTCCATTTTCAATACTTTCAGAAAAGTCCTTTCGGATTCTGGCTTAGTTTCCTTCGCCGATCCTCGGTTTATTCGTCTTCAATGTCAAACCAAGCAAAAAACTGACTCTCTTCCGTCTACTAGCCCTTCTTTCCCTTCCTGTCCTCTGGAAACTTTTGATTTTAGGGTCACGCCCGTTTATTTGTTCGGTGGAATGAAAGACGTTTAATCAGCAGTTTTTGCTAATATGCGTCTCCGTACTTCCTTTGCGTACTGATTGAACCTAGCCATCCGACTACTGAGTGTCCTATTGATTCGTAGAAAATGGCCGCCTGTTGAGGTAGTGGCCGGCTGGGTTGCCTCTCGTGGTTAGTAGTGAAACTACTTCGCCGTGATGACAGTGTCTTGCCCATGGGTTACTTTAAATCAAATTGGCCTCTCGTACGCGGCTGCTCCAACATAGTGAATCAGCAAAGGTCGAATTTCAGAATCGTCTGCGTGTTGTTCACGGACTATCAGTTCACCGACTTTCGAGTCCAGGTGAGTCTTTTTTCTGTCGTTCAGCTTTCAATGATTGGCACTTTGTCTGCTTTTTCCTTACCTTCCTTGTCAGCTTGCCTAGGAATTTCATCTTCTGACTGTTACCTTAAGCCTGATTCATCACATCTACTGATTGGCACAACTTGGACTTTACTACATTTATATTCGACGTTACATTTACTTTCCGAATACGGATTATCTCGGTTTTCTACGAACGTCAGGTAAATTTTACATAAATCCGAGATAGTTTTTTTTTTTTAAATTTAAAGTGTTTTATTTCTAAAACCTCGTTACACTATATATATTTAAAAGTTTGTTATAAGGACAGCCACTGTATTTTACTGGGATCGGGTGCCGTTACAAAGTTTTGTCCTCTCCCGACGAAATGGTGGTAATATTTTAGCTGTAACCACGTCTAGCTACTGTGAGATAGGTGGTTATAAACTGAAATTGTCTCAATACGAATATCCACCAAAAGTCTATTGATAAGGATACGAAGCGACCCATGGACAAGCGCCGTCTGCATTTTCCCCGACAGTATCCTAGCATTTTGTTGACAACCTAGAATACTTTTTAGGCTATTAACCTTTGGCACCTTTGTTTATTTGGCCTTTTTTCGAGTTTCGCACCTCCAAGAGGTCTGACGGTCAGGACGACTTGCTTAACAAAATGCACTTGTTCTTCTTAAGCAATTTGAATCCGTGCTGGACTATGCTCTAGATTGTGATAACTTTCAAATTATTATTACTTTTTTTTATTTCAAGGAGATCCACATATTAACCCCTAATAAAAAACAGTAAGATTTTACTACACTTTTCCATCCCATCAAAGCGTTTTTTACATGTAAATTCCAATCATGCCAGAGATAAATTGTACCAATAAAGGTCTTTTTTCTAAAAACATTGATAAACCTGTTCTTTTAGATGTTCTAGTTTTGGCCAGCGTCGTGAACTGAGAGACCTCACAGTTGATTTTAAATAAATTAATCGACCAGTGAACAACACCAAGCTATTGCTTCATTACATCATATATTATTATCAACCCTGGTCAACACTAGAACATCTTAAAAAGTTTATAGTTTTGATTAAACTAAATCTATCCATTTTACAATTTGACTGTATGAATAAGTCAGAAACGGCCTACCTGAAGGACATGAACGCGTAAACACTGACACCATTGTAAAAATCTGAAGAAGACCTTCCATCTACGATCGAAAAGCTGTGATTTCCATCATAGCGTGGAACCTGACAGTTTATTTTAAACCTGGACTATGGTCCAGGATGGTGAATAAGAGCCTCACCGATAAAGCAGCGAAATGGTACAAGGTGTACCAAGAATTGTCTCTCCTATGGGCGAAATTTCGATCTCTCATTACGCAGCATTTCGCCGGTGTATCAACATTGAATAAGATCCATATCAACAAACTATATCATCTGTCCAGGATCTTGTGGAAAGGGCCTTACAAGCCGAATCCGATGAGGCCGATGATACGGCCAAGAAACCATCGGCATCAAAGACAACACCTGCAGCCAGCCAACCAGCTACCACCGCTAGTGCCATGCCAGCACCACGACAACCTCCACAATACCACTACTGTCCAGGCAGGCATTTTCACCGAGATTGTCCGATCCTGAAAACACGGCAGCCTTCGGCAACTCTAGGAAACTGAGGGAATCGAGCCGCCGAGGGGGAAACCTTGGCTCTAGCAACAGCACGCGCATCATAATGGACTGCCTGCGCAAGCAGCAAGTTTGGCGGAGCAGAACTTGCCGAAAGCGTCCGCGGAGAGAAACTTGCCGAGATCGTCGGCGAAGACGATCTCATCACAGCCCTCGATGAGGCAGAAGGCGCTGGTGAAGAACAACGGGCAGCAGCTGAACGGATTCTCGTCCGCAACCTAGTCGCAGCGAGCGGAGACGCGGTATCCAGGAGTGCCAGAGAGACGCAGTCAGCCGATACAGCACCTAGGAAGGTGCCAGTAACAGCAAAGTACGAGGACGGAGAGTCTGACGCTCGATCCTAGACACATCGCCGCCGCCGAAACTAAAATGTAAGTCACATACTGTAAATAACATAGTTTCCTTAGGCCCCCTCGACCCCCTCGAAGCGCCCTCTACCGGAGGACAGTGAGGACGATGATATCGTCATCATCGAAGAGATCGAGGTCGTGAAGCCCACCAAGCGCCCCCGCAACTGAAGCGACTCTAGACCCTCTCTCACCGACTCGCGCTCCTCGGACCTAACAGCAGCCGCCTAGTAGCCGACGTGCCGTTGTGAAGTTGATGGGTCAACTGGACCCTGTTTGTGCCCTGAGAGCCTGCCAAACCCAGCCTCTAGAATTCTCTTCACACAGTGGGCTTTGGTTAGCCACCGGCCCTAACCACAAGCAGAAACAACGACAGCGCCCGGTCAGCGCCCCGCTAGCAATTTACACACACTTCCTCTTTAGATCATGCAGGTTACACCCAACAACCCGGCTTCTATCAGGCTTGCGAGATGTGAATGCAGCATCGAACGTAAAACGCGAGGCAAATATATTATGGAGCGAGTTTAATCTGTTTTTTTTCTCTCTTTTTTTTACAACCGCTATTATTATAAATCCTGGTCAACACTAGAACTTCTGTAAGAATTCATAAGCACGACACCATAATTCTGTGAGACCTACAGTTACTTTAAATAAACAAATAGAACCTTGATCAACAACAAGCTATTTTTCATTACATCATCTATTATTATCATCAATCCTCGTCAACACTAGAACATCTTAAAGAATTCATGCTTTTGATTAAACTAAATCTATCTACTTTACAATCAAGAATACATAAAAAACGGCCTAACTGGCCCGCATCAAAGCGTAAATACTGCCACCATTTAAAAAATTGGATGAAGATCGTCAATTCGCGATCGAAATGTTGTTATTACCACCATACTGTGAGACATCATAGTTAATTTAAATAAATAAATGGACCAGTCATCAACACCAAGCTCTTCCTTCATTACGTCATATATTGTTTATCCTGTAAAAATAATATGTTGACATAATTTTTAAATTGAGCCAATTTGTTGTATGAGAAAGAGTTATATAATAAAATGGAAAAGAACATGTCGTGCAGTGATCTAGTGAGTAATGGCCATCCATATATCACGTGAACATTTAGTTTGAAAGGAAGAGGGGCTGGAGGTAAAACGGAGGATTCTACGAATAAAAATTATCTACGTGGAGTATGAAGAGCCGCTTTTATATATACCGAAACATCTTGTATGAAATTTCTTTTCACCCAAAATCAGTATCACCTGCTGTCATCTACGTCAACGAAAAATGATGATCACCACCAGTGCTCTATCCCTCGCTTTTGCTGCGCTTCTTAATTCTATCGGTAAATATATAAAAAAATAGTTTTATCTTAATTACTGAATTATACCATAAAACTAAGACGCTTTTTTTCTGGCACAGTTTTAAAATTAAAGTATAAAATTAATATTAGAAAAAGGTGTGTATGTCATCGGGATGGTTATTGTGAATACTTGGTGTAATTTTTTAAAGAATTTCTCTGCTTTCATCACCCAGTTTTCTCGAATACCAAAAAATAAATTGTCTGAACTGGAGCGAAATCATTTAGTATTTTCGAGCTTGCAAAGAATGCGACGATGTACCACAAATAAGTCCGTATGTCAGTAAATTCCTCAGAATTCGTCAGGGAATAATAATGAATCCTTCATTTTGAATATAATAATAGTTTTAATTTCTACTTAATTCAGGGTGACCGTTTTATTCAAAGAAAAAAATGGCCGGCCATTTCCCGTTTTTTTCTACGGTTCGCAAACATTTTTCCCGGCCAATAAAATTTAAAAAAAAACGATTAATCAATGAACGTGAAAAATTTTCAAAATTATATTTATAAGTTATTTTAGGCTAGAAACATAAGAAATTTAAAAACTAAAGTTTTTTTAAACTTAAAAGTTCTGAAATTACAAGCTAAATTATTTTGATTTTAAATAATTTAAGCATCCTTGGAAAGCTTTAAAATTTTATCTCAAAATCCTGACAGATCTAGAATTTTTAAACTAAAAAAAATTTTTGAGCACTTACAAATAATTTTGACAAATAATTGAATTTGTCCCACAACGTCTAGAAAATTCTGCGCATTAAAAAGTTTCCTGAAAATTTGTGCTTATGAATAACAATTGAACAGTTTTCATTTGCAGAAAAAATTAGATTAATTTTAAGAGATATTTAGAAGTTTTAAAAAGAATCAAAAATAATTTCTAACTTGAAATCATATTAAATAATTTAAGTGAAGTGTGTGTATCGACAAAATTCAAATCTTTGTATGGAAATTTCAGTTCGAATGCTCACAGTCTAATGTAAAACAAAATGTAGATTTTTGCAGATTTCAAACCAAGCATTTAGAAGCTTTCTAACAATTGTGAATGACTCTAAAAGAATCAAACCATTTGCTTATTTTTCCTAGGAAAATTAAAAATGATTATGCATTTTCAAAAATTGTTTTAGCAGAATATTTAAAAAGATTTTAAGATATTTCCAAAATTGTCAAAAAATACTCTTAGAGATTTAAAAAAAAAACTATTTTTTTTTTAATTTGCAGGATCTTCAAAAAATTCAAGGAAAAATTCTATTCATTTGTAAATATATTTAGAAGTTCTGAAAAAAATAATTCACCCTTTTTGTTTAAATTAATTGAATTCGTTTCAAGTTTTTAATTAATTTTCAATTTTTTCAAAAATTCTAAATATCTCTTAGAATCAATTAATTAAACATTTCATAAATAGAACAATTGAACTTGTAACGTTAAAAGATTTAAAGCTTTTCGAAATTTTAACAAATAAAAGCTTTCTATGTAAAACAATTAAGTGTCAAATTGCTTACTTTTACGTAATTGGCTGCAATTTAATCGTATTAAATTAACAGTCAAATATTGCTAAATATTAAAAATATATTCCTTTTCTTAATTCAAAAATTGATACAATATTTTTAATTTAATAAAAGCCTTTAATTAAGAATATGTTATCATTCAGTTTTTGAAAAGTTGAAAATAGTCTTTGGAATTGAAACAGAAACAATCTGGAACTTTTTAAACTTCGAACGAATTTAGAATCGTTTCATCAAGTAAATTATTCTTGATTTTATAATATTTAAAGTACAGATCCCTTTTAAAAATTATTTAATCATTTATCGTCAAGACTGTACTTTTCAAATCTTTAAATTAAAAAGATACGCTTAAAAAGAAACATGTAAAATTAACAATTTTTTGTGTAAAAGATGTTTGAATCACGCTTTGTAAACTAAATGATATCTTAATTGAAATACGTTTCAATTCAACTAATTATTTTAAGAACTGATGAAATCGAATTTCGGCTGATTTTTTCTTGTGAAAATTTGTGAAATTGCCGGTCAAGAAATAAATTCCCAGTCATTTACCAGATTTTCCAGTTTTCCGGTCCAGCGGGAACCCTCTTAATTATGCGTTTGATTAACCCTTTTCTAATTTTTGTTCATAATTTTAATTTGTTTTAACATTTCTTTTTTTCAGATAAATCGCGAAATGAATGTATTTTCAAGACTTAATGGGTACTTTCATCAGCGATACCAAAAAAATAATTTGTTAACTAGTTTGATAATTATTAAAATAATAATAATTTTTTTCAACTGTTGAGTTAACCTAATAAACAGAAGAAACCTTTTATCTCATCAAATTTTCGATAGATTTGATTATCACTCAATAATAACTTGTTTCCTAAGAATACTTGTAAATACTTGTTAATCATTCAAAAAGTATTGATACAAATTCTGGCATTTTTATAATAATTTAAAGAGATCATAACGTCTTGAAGATATATTTATTTCAGAACTTACCTGAAGAAACGAATGCTTCAACAAATTCAGATTGCTTCAACAATTGAAAATTGGTTATCAAAAGACTGGGAAAGCCTGAATACATTTTTTAAGCACCAAACATTAATTTTTAACAGAAATGTAAATATTCAACGAAACAGTTTCGTTTGAATTTGTAACTAAAAAATATGAATTCTCAACGATACTAATTTTAATTTAAAAAACTCATATCTGGTTGAAAATTCATTTATTTTGTGGAAAATTAGTTTCTGTTTTGGTTCAACTAAATTTTTTTGGGTGACAACTTTCCTAATTCATTAAAATTTTTTGTTTAAAATACATGCAATTTGTTAAAAAATTGTCTCTTAATTTGAAAAGACACTTTTTTATAAAAATATCATATCAAGATTTCATACATCTTTTTGGTTTTTTACAGAAATGTCCTCAAGTGTGCCGCCCAAAACAAGGGACTTTCTGGCAAATTTTGGGATGAAGACGGGACAAGCAAGTCATCAAGGTAAGAATAGTGTAAATGTAATATGATGTAAATGAACAATTTGAAACTATCAATACTTTATGTAACTAGAAAATGTTCGCGATCAATTATATACATATTTATCTATTACTTAGCGCTTGACATTTTCGCACGGACTTTTTAAAATTAAAGATAATAGCATCGAGAGTTGTAATTTAGTGATTGTGAATTCTCTTTTATTAAAGCTCCTTCGGCTGTGTCAAAAACATTCTCATATCCTAAGAAGAAATTTGAAAGTTTTTCTAGAAAATGGAAGTTCAATTACAACGAATGACTCGTTGTGGGGTTTTGTTCGGTGTGTACTTTGCTTGCTGAAACCAGCCTGCCTTTACAGTGAATAAGCAGATCTTATCTTTGTGGCTAGAGTTGATCTTGATCCTGGGGTAATATTAGCCGAGTCGGATGATCCTACTATGGTATTCGATTACTTATCCACGGCGTTTACCGGGTATCAACGTAAGTTTTGACTGCAGGTTTGGTTAATGGGACTCTGGAGAGTGCAAGAGGTGGTTTCTGTATTCCGGAGCTGAACTTTAGATTTTGCTAGCTTTACGCTCTACTAGAGATAGATTCTCGAACCTAGAGGGTCCCATCTTAGTACGGAAGACAGGTGATCCATTGGCGATAGCTTCTAGATGTGAACGCACAATTGTGCTGATGTTAATCCCTGCTCATGGTGGAACCCCGGATTACGAATTCGCTGATTCTTTTGCGAAATCTGCACGACCTGTAAATCTCAAAATACAAACAAGCCTGGAAAGAAGGGATATGGTGAGCTGTGTCAGGAAGGAATTTATGCGTTGCCGTTCTCGCCTTTGGCCTTATGAGACAGTTGTGGATCGCTGAACAGATTATTTTGACCGCATTGCTTTTAAGACTCCTGGGCCACGGTTTAGGGGTTTCAGGTTCCCTAGAAGGTATTAGAATCTGATTACGCGACTAAGGACGTCGCGCATGTTTAACAGTACCAATGTGGTGAAGGGTTCAGAAATCCTGATCACCTACTTGATCATTGCCCCCTTCTTTCTGAAGACAGGCAAGCCTTCCTGCGCTATCCTTTTAGATGATTTAGCGTGCAGGTCCCTTAAGCAAGTCAAACTTTCTAACTTGATATTTGAAGTTGATGTTGAAGTCGAACTTTTGATAATTTGTGTAAATTTCGCAAGTATGGATTGGTTTATGCATGGGCGGCTTCTCCCGTGTTGACCTTCCTCATGCGGTTTGAGGTGTCTGGACAGGAGTCTATATTCTTGCTCAACAGGATTAGAATGAATACATTCACCGAATTCATTTATTAATTAGAAATATTCGTTAGAGAGTTACCACGTGGAAAATTGTGTGCTTAGTTCTTCAGATTTTCTGAATGGCAACAAGCCACAATCAAGAAAAAAAATTTCAATTGATATTCAGATATTGCCAAGTAATGCACAAATTCTATTTATCGTGGTTACTTTAATATTCGTTCCTTATTTTTTATTACATTTTATTCTCATCGACCCTGAAAAACATACTATTTCAATGAATTTATATTATTGTTATTTATAATATGCATTTATATTAAAATATACTTACTTTTAGTTTGTTGTTTTTGTAATTGAAAAGGGACGCATCCTATAAGAAAAAATTGAATCTTGTTATGAAACGTCTTATTTCAACTTGTTTAGTTTTTCCCTAAATTTAATTTATTTATCCATAAAGACCATGTTTTTAACTTAGGTTATTTTTATAAAAAGAGTTTATAACAAATTTGTAGATCTATTTGGTTGAGCACGTTTTCTCTTCTAATTTTTTTCTTCGACTCTTGTCTTGCTTTTCCAAAAACTTAATTTTTTTTATTTTAAAATTTTCTTTTGATGATAAAAAGTAGAGAAAATAAATCGTTCAAGTTTCTGAGAACTACGGAACGCTTTACACAGGATTTTGAAATCTTGAAAACATTTGTATCATGCAGTTTGAGCATAATCTTTTTGAATTTTAATTCAAAATAGCTCGCTAATAGATTTGACCTTCAGTTCTTGACACTCAAAGATTGTACTAAAGGCGAATGTAATATATTAATTTTCGCAAAAATTGTCGTGAATACAGAGAGATATTCATACAGACATATAGAAAAAATACATACGGGCAGAAAAATTCGTAAAATTCTCTCATGAGAATGAAAAATTTTTAAAAATATTTTGCCAGAGTTCTACTGAGAGTTGATTTCTTGCAGATTGGTCTCTTACGAAAAAATAATGCATATAGGATCATTATAAAGATGACTGTTATAGGAGAATCAATATTGCAATAATGTATGCAAAAATATTAATGTAATTTATTTACGAAGCAGACAAAATGTATTGGGAAGCTTTTTCCAACCATTTGTAATTTTACAAACATAAACTTCAGTCGGAAAGCACCTGCGTACTTCCTTTATATGTTTAAAGTTTCGTAAAAGTGCATTAAGATTGTCAAAATCTACAGTAACCTCTGGAAATTTCTTGCTGCATTTGAAAGTATTTTCGAATCTATTAAAGTCCATTAACCCCTTTGGTTAATTATAAAAACATAGCCAAACCAAAATTTATTTAATAATCATTGAACCTTATGTGTCATCTCTCAAAATATTTCTGCAAGATTTTAAAATGGTTAAAATAATTTTCGTATATTTTGTGTGCAGCTTGAAATGAATGATGAAATATAAATATCACTATCTCAGAAGGACAAGCTTGCCGTCTATAACCTATGAGATAACGATTAAGATATTGAATATATGCTCTAACAAAATATGAGAATATTTATTACTATCGGGGAGAAAATGATAGGCATCTGCCTTTGAAGTTTAACAACTGAGCCAAAAAAAATGCCAGCTCATTAAAAAATAGTCATTTAAAAGCTAAAAGTGTTCGACTTAAATGAGATTGAATACATTTATGTAGAAAATTTTATGTGCTTTGCAGATTCAAAAAATGTAAAAAAATAAGGATTTTCGGGTACATTTAGGAACAGTCAAGTTTAGAGCATTATTTCTTATACAAGGGCAACGGGAAAAATTTGAAAAAATTCATGAGTACGTAGAAAATTGTTGTTAACACATTGCAGTTGAGAAATTCCAGAAATAATAAAAATTGTTGCTTAAAAGTACAAAAATGTACAATGGGTCGAAGAAAGGCACGAGTGGTCGGAAGTAAAAAAAATTTCAGGCTTCTTTCTGGCACTTGTCTTTCAACGAAAAAGATGTCTAAAAATATTGCATTTTTCGGAAAAAATAAGACTATCAAATCCCTCCGGGTGATTGAAAATAATTACAGATCCTCATAAATTTTTTCAATTTTTCCCCATTACCCTTGTATAAAAAATAAGGCTCTAAACTTGACTGTTCTTAAATGTACCCGAAAATCCTTTACTTTTTTCATTTTCGATTCTGCAAAGTACAAAAAATTGGTTACATAAACTTCTTCAAGCTCTTTTGCACAGACTTATCTTTTCCTTGTAGGTTCTTATTAATTTAATTTTCGGATATTCGGCACGACCGTGGCTGCAATTCCCGTGATCGTTCTTTTCCTAAAAGCAGGTTAAAAACTCCTATAAACAAAGTATTATATTTTTCGAATCAGACTTTTATGTTGCTTATGAATAAAGCTGTAAGGTTGAGATAGTCCGTTCAATTTTCATAATTAGATATTCATGACAAAGCTATGGGCGAATATTTATATCTACAGTCCCCTGCCTTAAAAGTGGCAAGCCAGGTAAAGCTAAGGAATGACTCTCGAAATCATTGTATCATACGATCGATCGCGAGCGCTATCAGATAATAAGTGGGGATAGCGTGGGGCCAATGCACTTTATATATTGATTGCGATGCCGGCATTAGCTCTGTCTTAATTACCAGGACTTCTTACTCGAGGAGCTACGAGGAGCGTGTCTCTATTGGTTCATTCATCCACCT